>OMNN01099493.1:10348-24478 GCA_900302755.1 Chromis chromis | reverse complement strand
GTGTTGGTAGAGCACCAGATAATGGAATCAATGCAATTGTCTGTGTGTGTGTGTGTGTGTGTGTGTTATACTGTGTGTGTTATACTCAGTGTGTTTTAGTCTGTGTGTGTGTGTGTGTGTGTGTGGCGTACCTGCCTCATAGACATTTGCCTGTTCGGACTCTAATCGCCTGGAGAATTAGTGATGTGACTTGGCAGAGGGAAACAGGCACAAAACAGAGCCAGGGACAGCGCCTGAGAGAGGGATAGAAGAAGAGGAGACACAAAAAGAGGAGAGCGAGAGATGGAGGGGTAGCGAGAGGGGAATAGCTTTTCTGTTTCGCCGCTGCGTAATGCGCTCAGAGAGAAAAGGAAGACTGTGAAGATGGGGCAGGATAGGTTTTATCAAGCGCTATTTTCTTTACCACTGGATTAATTGTTGTTTTTTTTTTCTCACTCAGGGGGAAAACGGATCAATAACTCATCGTAAGAGTATGTCGTGTTATAAGTGTGTGTGCGTGTACCTGTTCTGTGTACATGCACTTGTTGTATGCATGTGCACATCAGTACAAATGTGTGCGTTCATGTAAGGAACACCAGGCAAAGGCAAATGGTGAGTCCAGAATGACTTAAGCGGGCCGTCTTAACAAATCGAGGCGAGCGAAATTCGACTGACCACGACCGCCCACCATCTTCCGTCATTCGTGTCCACCTTCATTTTCATTCTATTTAATATAGGTTTTCTCTCTTTCCACGAGAATATTTCACGACATTCTCCCTCTCTAGCCTCTGGTTCACATCCTCCGTTCTTTGTCTCTCGTGCTTTCGAGAGCAACAGAGGAGCTCATAAAACTGGGGCAGAGGAAAATATCTCAAAGCACAGAGACAAAGAGGAAACTGAGAGAGGCAGTGCAAATTCTCACACAGACAGCAAAAAGAAAAAAAAAAGAAGCTTCATGTTCTGCGTCCCCTCGGTGGAGTCGCATGTTCGTCCGCATGTGTGAGCACCTGGCCGGAGGCAGATTTTGTAAGTTTAGGACACGTTCTGGTTTGTTAGCACATGATAAAGATGTCATCTGGACAGACTTACATGTGATGCAAATGGAGCTTTTCAGCTGTGCAGCAGTTGTTTGAACCCTGCCTCGTATTCTTCATCTGGTGTCTGCAGTGTCAGGCTTGTGTGACATTTATTTTGTCTGGGGAAGAGTAAATCAGTGTTACTCCCTCAAGGCTGAACATCTTTGTCATGGGGGAGTGATTGCATAATCCTGTGAGATCACAAGGCCTGTAGGAAATATAAGACGACAGTGTTGTCTGCGGCTCCAGGCACAGCTGTCTGTGGATGTTACATGCGTGTGCACATTGCACAAGCAAAGGCTCGACTGTGTGCGTATGACATGTATGACCGCTCTGTCGGAGCTTGTACAGCGCTGTGTGCTCATCCCGTCTGCAAGTCGCGACTTTTACATTAAATTTGAGGATTTTTCTCTCCGTATGTGTGTCAGTCCTCAGATGCTTTGTCTCTCTGTCTGCCAGCAGGGGGCATTTTGTTTGAACGTCTTACTGCACAGACATCCACAGAATAACAGGCGCTGGCTATGTCAGGAGGAAAAAGAGTGAAAGGGCCCCGACAAAAAACGCTATAAGAACTGATATCTATACGTTGAACTACCTGCTTTGACTAAATCTGTCTTTTTCCACAGGATGTGATCCAGAGCGGTTTGTGCGGACGTGGCGAGACAAAAGTATTTCATGTCGGACTGCATCGGCATCGATAACAAACAACGGTAATCATCCCATGTGACGTATAAACTGTGTCGTACTTTAGACATTTTTTCTCATTGTTTAGCTGATATGCATCCATTAGTAGTTAAAACTGAAATCATTTGCAGCTTTGATGTCAAAACTGAATTTCACTGAGCTTACATAACAAAATATTATAAAACGTGACATACTCGTGCTGAAATAGCCACGTTATTGCATCACTGAAGTACAGCTGGAAAAAATTCACAGCGTCCAGAAGTATTTATTGTGTCGGATCTTAGCTGTGCACGACGCCGACTACGCAGCCGAAAAACCAGCCACTCCCTCCTGCGTGCTTCATTGTCCCTGAGACCCTTAACCTGTGATGATATGAAAGGTCACAGGTGAGGTCCTTGGGAACAAAGTCGCATGCGTTTGCTTCTAGAGGCCATAATATCGTCTGTTACTAGACAAAGACAAAGCATCTCACAGTGCCGCAGCCCCTGCAGACATTCATTTTTAAGTCATTTCATTCACAAATGTCAGGAAAGTCATATTTTTAGCTGCACGTCAGAAGGAATCCACAGAATAAGACTCCCAAACTTTCCACACGTCAACGCCAAGAAGGCACAATGTGGTTCTCCGGAGGGGGCAGTACTGTTGGCCGGCTTTGTGCGCTGAATACATTCATGTTTCAATAAAAAGACAGCCAAGGGTCGTGACCCCGACATATGATTCACGTGGGATTTTAACATCTGCTCACAGAGACTGAAAATCACCCTGAACACCTGTAGCGAAGAGACATTTTGAAATAGCAGCTGCTTACAGTAACTGAGAATGTTTCTTATTGTTAGACTTTGAAGAAAATAAGTTAGTAAGAAGAACATGTAAGGCTGCAGGGAATGAAATATGTCATTTTTTTGGTGCATAAAAAGCCACAGAATAGTAAAAGATCTCAATTACAATTTCCAAAACTTGCTTGTTTTGTCATACAGTCCCAAACTTTTCTCTTTTGCTTGAAGTAATTGTGAATGAATCTCCTAATTGGTTGTTGCAGCAATACATACTCCCATTTTTCATGAATGAATGATTTATTCTGGATGTTCTTTTTTTATGATCAATGGAAAATTGTAAAAAAAATAACAATAAAACAGTAAAAAACTTGCACTGCTTCTTGTTTTTATATCATGTAAATGTTTTAATTGCTAGTTTGGGAGCAGCGTGGGATACATTTTGGCTCACCCGCTCGGGGAATTTATCCGAAATAAAAGCCCAACGTGTGATATTGGGCTCCTGCGGTGAACACAAGTAAAAGTTCTCAGGTGAACAAATGAAGGCGACGTGCTGCTCTTTCAGGCCCCTGACGCTCAGCCAGGGTGGCTCGGTGTTCCCTGGCTCTCGGCCCTCCGTGTGTTTGTGCATCCCAGGACGGTTGACATTGATTGTGTGGGAGACAGACTGAGACACATTAGTACCCAGCTCGCTCCTGCTGCTGCTGAAAAACACATTAACCGGCTGCATTGGGAGCCCTGTCTGGTAACCATGGCAAAGCACACAGGCAGGGAGGAGGGCTGAGACGGGGCAGCGGGTTCAGCTCGCAGTCTCTCAGGGGTTGTCTTTCTCAAACGCTCCTTTCCTTTCCTCCGGCCACGTCTGTCATTTTCTCTCAGCCTCTCTTTCCCTCTTTTGAACTGACGCCGTCTCCCTCTCTCTGCCTTCCTCACACACATACAAACACATTTGCATATTTCCTTTTCTTCTCCTGCATTCTTCTTATTGATGTTGACCTCATCACTCTGCCCTTACCTCTCACTCCACCCCCTTTATCCAAAGACCCCATAATCTGCCGCTCTCTAATTTGCTTTTTTTTCTCTAGCCTTTCCCCCCCCGAAATGCCTTTTCTTCATTGTCCATATGGTTCCTGTTTGTGGGGAGGCACGAGGGAGTTAAAGGAAGTATAAATGTGGGATAAACTATCTGACACGTGATGATTTTCCACTGTCACACTCTTATCACTCATTGTACTTCTTCTGCAAGTTTTAATTCTTGTCATCTATGCAGTGCACCTCCTTCTGCTGCTGTGTGGGATCAGTGACATTTATCTTATAAATCAGTCACACCCTCTTTGAATATCATTAAGGCCGGCCTTTTGTGGGTAGATTGCCATTCCATTGATGGAAATTTCCACTTTCCTAACTTTGAACACATAGACAGGTACAAATAAGTGTCCTTGTAGTCAGGTGTGTGCTTAAGTACCGTTATTATATATATATCCACGTGAGAAGACTTTTAAAATTATATTCATCTTTAGTAAATCAAGGTTTTATTCTTCTGTCGCTAAGTGCTTATTCAGAAGGTCTCATTGGATTTCTCTCTGTAATATAATATTTTAAGTGTTTGCCTTCACTATGTGAAGCACCTTGAGACAACTTGTGTTGTGAAGTGGTGCTATATAAATAAAGTTGAATAGAACTGAATCAACTCATACAAATGATACTGCTGCAGCTAATGACTACTACTTACAAAGTACTTACAAAATAATGTTGTTAAAGTGAAACAGAAGAGCAAGTAGGTAAGAAAGATGAAGCCTCTGTAATATAGAATAGAATAGAATAGAATAGAATAGAATAGAAATACTTTATTTATAATATTATATCAGCTGCATGGTAATATATAAAGTTTCTAATGAAGCTTGCTAACTGTTACCAGACAAAGGAACACCGTGCAGCCAAACATGTACATGTAAGTTTATAGAAATGACCGATGGTCCATTTTTTAAGAGGAGGAACATTTCTCTCCTTTCACCTATTAATAGTTACCTTATGTCACTTTAAACTAAGTATATTAACACTGTCGCCACCATTAATCCATCATTGTCACCACCTTCTTTTACAGTCTGCACATAAAATATATCTTTTAACTGGAATTAACTGTTGTAAATGTTGTATTTATGCTACCTACAATCTGCCACAATAAAAAAATATAATCTTCCAACTAGGAGAACTCATCATAAATAGCTGATATTTTACTATATAATCCTTAAATCATCATGTAGTACAGTACAGTACAAGTACAATACAGTAATGGAGTAAATGTACTTTCCACTACTGGCTGCATTTATACATCACAGTAACCTGGGAATTCTGTACTGCAGTTACTTACGGAGCCCCTTAAACGTCACATACAGCTGGAAGCGAACCATCACAGCGACAGTAAAGACACTACTGTTCATGTTGTAAGATTAATAATGTCATTTATTTGACAGCTGTAGGTCGGTAGGAGCAACTAATGAAGGCAGCTCCTGCATTTTGTAGCAGTTTAACGCTGTGAGAGCTCACATACAGTGAGCGTGGCAAGCATATATAGATAGCAGATGCAAGGGCAGATGCATAGTATGCTATGTTTTATTGCTACATGCATTATGAGCATTTACATTTCATTTTTATTTATTTTTTGTTTGGTCTTTAAAATGTCAGAAAATGGTGAAAAATGTCAAGCTGTGCTCCCCAAAGCCCAAGAAGAGGAGGGTGTCCTCAAAAGATAACCAAAAGATATTTTAGTTTAGTGTCATAAAAGATTCAAAAACAAAAAAAAACACAACAAATTCAAATTTAAAAAAGCTGGAATCAGAGAATTTAGAGTTTTTACCATTTAAAATGATTTGTCATTATCAAACTATTAATTTAACAGTTAACAGCAAACTGATCAATTGACTGATCACTGCAGCTCCAATGTGAACAGCTACTTATATAACCCATGTGAGGAGTTTAGAGGGAAACATCATTATTTATCGGAGCTGTTGACAACTTAATGACATCTGAAATGTGACTCCAACTACTCATGGCTTTTTGTAGGACTTGTAGAAACAGGGTTCTCCGCTCATCTTCCACAAAAATGCAGCTGAAACAGGCGATTCTCAGCTCCAGGACGGCAGATTCCAGATTAACTAGCAGCCTTTCAACGTGTCAAATTGTTTTAATAGTACTGTGTTTTCATCAGAGTCAACTTTAAGGAGGGTTTACTTGCATGATACTAAGATGGTGTTTGGGACGTGGCAACTCCCACCTTTAGCTCTCATCCAATAGATTTAAAATCCCTGTTCGACCAATTACCCAATCACAACTGTACACCTGGTTTCGGTTGTATACTTGCATCTTGTAACAGGTGGGTCATCGGTTCGAGTCCCCGGACTTGTAAGAGGTTGAGGTGGGAAAGTGAGAGCGACCGCTTGTCCCAGTCACCCCACGCCCCTGACTGCTCCCTGGGCGCTGCACCACGGCAGCCCACTGCTCCTAGTATGTATAGTTAAGGTTAACTTTGAATAGGATGGGTCAAATGCAGAGAAGGAATTTCCCCAAGGGGATCAATAAAGGTTAGATTATTATTGATACAATATAGTAGTATGGGTATTGAAATGAGTCCATGACTCTGTTTTCAGTAGGGACCAACAGACTTGCTTTAGGCTGACTGCTGCAGACATAAAGATGGACCAGTGCAGGGCTGGTTGTGGTCTTTTCATAGGATTTGTTGACGAAACTTTAAAACAATGAGTGTGTCATCCTTTAACATTAGCAGTAATGGGCATTGGGCAATAAGGAGCTACAGTTTTTGTCTGCAACATTGTGGAATAGAGACAAATGAGCTGATCAGCTGCTACGTCTGCCAGTGTTTTCCAGATGTTCTCTCCACAGTGCAACGCTAAACTTCCAAACATCACAAATCTCGGATGCAATCACCGGGTGCTCAGTGAAGAGTCACACCCTGATGTATCTGTGCAGCAGCTGAAATAACCCAGATGTGACAAGCACTTACTGTTATTGAGTTAGTTGATAGAGACTGCGTTGTACGTGGTTATCCGATCGCAGCTGCAATAGACGTTGCACACGTGTTTTGTTCTTTTTTTTTTTAACAATGTCGCATTTTGTATTTTACTAATGACATTAGTGCCACACAACTGAAATACAAGCAAACTGTGTTGTGCTACGAGGCTTTTTCAAACACACTTTTATAACAAGGTTCAAATGATTGATGCTTCCATATCCACATTGGGTTTCACTCACCAGCCACTTTATTAGGTGTGAAATGTATTTTAATCCAATGGGACAGCTGTGCCAGAAATTCTACTTTTACAAAGCTTCTACATTTTCAGTTTTTGTTGTTGAAAAGGTGAAAATTCTACTTTATTACTGAGGTCATGGTGGTGGTGTACCGGACTGTATTACATTGGAAAGTGTTCCTAATATGTTGGATTTTATACGTGTGCCTAATAAATTGGCCAGTGAGTGTGTGTTGCATTATGTCTCACTGTTCAGGGTCTGTTTTTTATTCGTGTGCAGTTAGATTCCTGTTGAATACATTTTCAGCCACGTTGCCAAACAGATGGTTTTGTGCTTCAGATTTCAGTGAGAATATTACATAGCAACACTCCTGTAACTTTGAAACTAAATGTATTTTCATGAATTGATGTAAGATTTGTTATATCTATAAATACATCTAAATTTACTATCAAAAAGTTGCTTCCTGCTTGTTTTATTAGTTAAATAACTTTTTAACAAAATACTTTACATGAACACTGAATCTGAGTCTATTACATGCATTACACTTTTTCAGCCGTATGATATTCCTGCTATGCTATCAGTGACGGCAGCATGTGATGTGGTTGATTATGTATCTGGCTGCTCCTCAGAGTCCTCGGTGGTAGAATAGCCGTGCACCAACTGCTCCGGCCTGCAGCTCCTCCTCCAACGCTTCCCTCTTTATCTGTAAAACAAGGCCAGTGTCAGTTGAGTTCATCACAAGAAAAACATTAGAGCCGAGCGGAGGACCCTGAACTCACCGTTCCCAGTTGTGGAAACAGACTGAATGAGACCGGAACCATCAGGCCCAGGATGAATGCAACACTTATATGACGGACAGGAGCAGCCAGGAGGGAGTTTCTCTGGAAGAGTCTTGTTCTGCAAAGGAAAACCTATTCAGTCCAACCTCACAGGGGTTTTTATGGGGTCTGATGCAGAACTAAATTTAACAGTCACTGACCTCTTTAGGAGCAAAACCAGCAGATTAGGAACAGCAGCAGTCGTACCAAACAGCACCGCTCTTGACAACGCAGTTTCCCTCACAGCCTGATTAGAAAAGAAAAAACAACTTAAGACTGCAAGTTTTTAAAGACAAGACTTATTGTTGTTCATTTGCTTCTTTTTGAAACCTTGTCTGCTGCTGCTTTAGAGATGCCGACAGGATTTCCACGGCGGTCGAACACTTGGATCCCAGTGTCTGACTCCTCACTTCTGATAGTGAACACATTGAAGAAGGCCAGAGCAGCTGCACACAGTTACACAACATGTTAGTGGTGGAGGATCGCCAGTTAGGAGAGGAACAAGAGTTAATTAAACACTAATGTGAATTCATAATGTGTGGACATGGCTATCTACTATTTATACTACACGTTTTATGGCACCGTATTGGAACAATCATGTAAAGAGCCTCGGTGGTATTTAGTTTTTTTTCTTTTGAACTCATGTACAGGTCAACTCAAGAGTCAAAGCCAGATTTTTTCAACTGAGAGTTTAAAGATCTTGAGAATGTCACTCCCACTTTTATTACTTCCAGGTTGCACTATTGTATGTCAGAAGGGGTCAGGCATTAATATCCAGGTTACAGTTGGTTTAAAATGCTGCAGCTGGGATCCTGACTAGAGCACATTTCGTCTGTCCTGACATCCTCACATTGGCTACCTGATCACTACAGGATTGACTAGAACACTTGGTTGCTTGTTTAGAAGTGCTTGAATGGATTAACTCCAGCTTATCAGTCAGACCTGTGGTCCTCTGATGTCTCATGCTCCTTATCTAGATCAGTAGTCCAGCATCTCCTAGTAGCTCCCAAATCTAGACTGGAATTTAAGCGTGACCAGGTTTTCTCAGTGGCAGCTCCACAACGTTGTCCCAATTAGAAGCATGTTTTTACGCGCTGATTTTTCTAGTGTAGATGCAATTTCAATTTCTACCTGGGTGTATTGTCCTTGTAATATATCATACAATCATCTGGATTAGTTTTATTGTAATTGTTTTATATAATTTTATTTAATTGGCTTTTTAAAAAAAATTAGTTGTAATGGTTTCATTTGTCTGATTTTGTGCAGCACTTTGGTCAACATTTTGTTTTTGCTTAAATGTGCAATATATATTTTTAAAAAACGCCATGACTTGACCTGCCTTTCTGAATAAATACCTTACCCGAGAGTGGGATTGGAAATATTGACCTGAAGAACGTCTGGACTGTTGGGCTTCTTACACCGAGTCGGTTAATGAAAATCTGAGGAAGGGCCTGAAACAGAAAATACAGGAAATTTACAACAGCAACAACAACAAAAAACATGACAGTAAACATTGGCACAATCAAGTCATACACACCCCTGCACATGCTGTGTAGGAAACTGTTCCAGCGATCAACAGAAGCTGCTTCAAAGACGTTTTCTTGCCCTGGTGGTGAGAGATAAAGACAGATACAGTCAGACAGACAGAAACAGGAGGAGAATTTCACATTAGAGACAACAGCAAATGGAAAGTAGCTGAGCATTAGGCTGAGGAACATGGACACAGAAAAAGTAAAAACAGTACAATCAATAACAAAATAAACAGGAATAAAATAAACTATGTACAATTCCAAGAGCAGATTTAAAAGAAGCTACAGACTGATTCTATAGTTTAGGGGCTCTAATAGCAAAAGTCCAATCACTCTTCATTACGAGCAGTGAGCTGGGAGTCCCCTGCAGGGCTCCATCTGCAGCTCTCAGTGATGGAGAGGACACATAATAGAGATGTGATCAGGAGCACAGCTGTTTGAGGCCTTTTAAAATCAATTCAATCTAACAGGGAGCCAAGAGGTGATGTTTCTCCTGGTAATGAGTCGAGGATCAGGGTGTTGATCAGCTGGATATAGTGACGTGTTCAAGCCGAGAATAAATAGAAGCAAGACTTATCTCAAAGTTCCTGGTAGCCTCCTTAATATATTAACCACCTCATTATCTAATATCTTGATGTATTTGGGGATTTCATTTGTATTTTTGTATTGGTATGTTTTTTAGACATCATACCTTCTCTGTTGAAGAATTTCTGTTTGCGTGGTTGAACCCAGCACAGTAACTCTGCAGCAGAAACTGAAAGAACAAGTTTTAACATTAATAACATTATGGCCACGTGCTTTTATTAATATGATCAATAGGCTTCCTTACCTGCCAAAACAGAGCAGGTTTGACTCCGCTGTGTGGCAAAAGGCTGGCAACAACCTGGTAAGAGAGACGCTTCTTTAACAACCACGATTAACAAGAAAGTGATGTATAAGTAACGGATGACACACGTACCAAAGGTCCAGATATTGGCAAAAATGCTGGAAAGAAAAGGACAGACACGAAGGCATTAATATCTCTTTTTTTAACTGTGTCTGCGTTATAAAACACATTATACATTATGTGCTGTGTAAATGTTTCCTTGTTCAGAATGGGCCAGAGAGAATGAGATTTGATAAACAAACATGTCCACTATGCTATGGGTGCTAAAATACTCTATGCAGGAAAAACCTGGTTTAATAAATACAATGAATGAAAACTACGGATGTTACAGATGTTACCTGGAGGACGGAAAACTAGTGGAAGAGCAGCACCAGAGTCAGCGTGGACAGAAGACTGCAAACACAAAGCAGCACATTAAACTCTGTCAGATCACATCTGCACAGCACAGCTGCCAAAGAATAAACACCAATGAGGTAAAGAGGTACTCAGGTTGTGGACTTATGTAAAAGTATCAAAACCACTATGTTGAAATACTCATGTATGCATGTAAAAGTCATGCATTTCAATTTATCCTTAAGCAAAAGTACAGCAGTATTAGTAGGTTGTAGGTTTCACATTTTTCTTCTGTACAAACTCTTGTGTGATTTTGGCATTGTGCTTTGGATGGTTATCATCTGAAATATATCTCTACTGTGAAGATTCTGCAGACTGTCTCGTCAGCCAGTATTTCAGTTTATCTACAGTCGTTCCTGGTGCATCTATAAATGTCATCTCCAACACCTTTTGCTCTCATACAACCCCATATCAGTGCAGCGCCCGGGGAGCAGTTAGGGGTTAAGGGCCTTGCTCAAGGGCCCAACAGTGGCCGCAGTCAGGGATCCTCCGACCTTCTGATCAGAAGCTAGTTGCTTAACCTGTTGTGCCACCACTGCTCCCAGTAGTGGTAAATGGTTATTGCCCCCAATAACCATTCATGTTATTTAGCAAAGTTTCATCTGCAGTTTTATATCAAAGAGCAAGCAAGAGGTATCTTTTCCTGGAACACCATCCACAGAGGCTGACCTCGTCCTTCTCACTGTCTGAGCTGTCACAGAAACCATGATCTCCACTGATAACCTCTGTGCCAACCTGAAGGATGTTCCATCGGTTTTCAGAGTGAGATTGTGCAAACTCTAGGAAATCTTTTTCATGTGAAGCCATGATACAGGCATACAGATAGACAAATTGCAAAGGTCCAAAGCTGAGATAGTTCTGGTGTTCACAGGTCATTTTATAAACATGCTCATGCATTTAAATTGATTAAAAATCACAGGTGTACTCAGTTTGGGTTCAGGGATCACACATTTTCCATCTTGTGTGTCAGTGATCGCAGATGTGTTCACTTTTGTTGCACTGAGTTTCTGCTTTGGGGTCTGCATTTTCAATACAGTCTTTGGAAAGTGTCTGTTTTGATTATCAATAGGAGAAAATACTCTGCTTGAGGTGATCCAATTTTGAATCACTTGACTTTTGAGTGATAACTCATAATAGTTATAATAATACATATTATATAGACATATACACACTGTTAGATGGGGATTCTTGATTAAGCAAGTTGAGAAAGTAGAATGAGTTATTACAGTGGTGATATTCTATCTTGATAAAGTATTCATGTTTATACAGAGACAAATGTTTTTTTGCAAGACTCACAAGTGAGAGGGTCAGTGCAGCTTCATCCTAGAGGAGGAAACAGAGCAGAGACATGTAAAACAATCTGCAGCAGGTTCATAGCTGATTGATCACTACATAGTAAATATAATCTGACCTTTTTATCTTGTGGCTCTGAACTTCCGATAAGAGTGTGGGCTTTCTGTATTTCAGGCTGAGGAGAGCAGAATCACCAGTTAGACATCCAGTATATTCTACTGATCTCTCAGTGTCTCTGCAGCAGCTGCTACTTACATCAGAGGAGAGCAGGAGGGTTGGATCAAGCAGATTAATCCACGTCTGGAGTCGACGGAAGAAAGACTGTAAAGAAGGAAGGGTACAATTTACCACTTCTATAAAGAAGATATCAGAGGAACTACATAGCTTCACTGTGACCAGCATCAGTGATGATGATCTGGATGTTTAAACTCTGCTGTGTGAACTCACCTGTCCCTGATCTCTCCAGTGCAGCAGATTAGGATCCATCAGAACAACCAGAACACTCACTTTTCATACATTCAGTCACTTACAACAACACCACTACTGCACAGATCCTACAAACATGGTTTCTCATGCTGTTGAGGTCATTTAGAAACTCCTTCCGCCTTCAATCACGTGTTCAGAGTGGGGAGCTTCATGGTGCATTCAGGGACGTCGGAAAAATCAGAGTTTGTCATTTCTGTACGTCCAAGTTGGTTGAGCAGAGAGCAGTTGCTGAATGCTAAAACTGAATATCAGGTGACATATTGTCAACACAACAGCTTCTAGGTGTTGTTTTTAATACAATCAAGCCAATCACCATTTGGGAGGAAAATATCTCATTTCTGACAAACATTGCAATTTGCTATATTTTTTTTAAAGCTTCAGTTCAACACTTATTGTGTAATAAATGTGATGGAGTACTATTACCATAAAAATATCAACTGCTTTAAATTATAATGCAAGGACGAGAAATTAAAGATATGCATTGGTCCTAACAAGTATTTGACATTTTTTAAATGGCGTAGGAGATAGAAAATTATCAACAATATTATCATTATAATATTATTATCATCATAAATATTATTGTGGGCAGTGGTGGCCTAGTGGTTTGTGAAGCAAACCTGTAACCGGTGGGTCGCCGGTTCAAGGCCCCGGACTGGCAAGAGGTTGAGGTGGGAAAGTGAGAGCGACCGCTTGTCCCAGTCACCACCACTGTGGGCCCTTGAGCAAGGCCCTTAACCCCTGACTGCTCCCCGGGCGCTGCACCACGGCAGCCCACTGCTCCTAGTATGTATAGTTAAGGTTAACTTTGAATAGGATGAGTCAAATGCAGAGAAGGAAGGAACCCAAGGGGATTAATAAAGGTTAGATTATAAATCAGGAAATAAAAGGACAATTTTGTTGAAAGTTAAAAACTTCTGGTTTCAGACAGTTATTTAATTTACCCACAAATAAAACTCCTGCTGGTACAACAGAGCCTGCACATTATAAAGAGGAGGTTACAGTCTGATAGGACAAATACTTTATTGACTTTACAGTGTGAAAAGTACAATGAGCAGAAATCCAGAATAATGTACTACCACATATAAACATAGGCTCTCATTTGCAATGGAAAAAATGGACCACAGGAATAAAATATAGTGTACAAAGCTGCAGTCAGTGTAAAGTACACTTGGAGCTCAGGCAATTAATGGATTTATAATTAAAACTACAATTCGAAACAATACAATTTGCAAATTAACAAAGGCGGCAATTTAGGATACACGAGCTATTAAATAAGACTAATGCTGTGATTCAGTTTTATTTAATTTAAGCAGATTGAATATTCAGGGGTAGTTAGCAGTGTCGCCTCACAGCTAGAAGATCCCCGGTTCGCGTCCCGGTTAGGACGCCTGGGATCTTTCTGTGTGGAGTTTGCATGTTCTCCCTGTGCAGCGTGGGTTTTCACCGGGTTCTCCAGCTTCCTCCCACAGTCCAAAGACATGCAGAGGTTAATTGATGATTCTAAATTGTCCATAGGTGTGAATGTGAGAGTGCTTGGTTGTCTGTCTCTATGTGTAGCCTATACTCTGTAGGGTCGTGGGGGGGCTGGAGCCTATCCCAGCCGACTAGGGTGAAGGCAGGGGACACCTTGGACAGGGAATCTGACTCAGGGCTTAAATTGTCGTGTCGCTGCTTCTATATATAATAATAATAAAGCATTGGTTTTATAAAGTGCTTTTCTAGACACTCAAAGACGCTTTACATTGCATTATTCATTCCCTCCATACTCCATGGTGGTAAGCTACGTATGTAGCTACAGCTGCCCTGGGGTAGACTGACGGAAGCCAGGCTGCCAATCTGCTCCATCGGCCCCTCCGACCACCACCAACCATCACAGATCGGAAGAGCACACGTCTGAACTCCAGTCACGTCGGAATATCTCGTATGCCGTCTTCTGCTTGAAAAAAA
>OMNN01099493.1:0-10328 GCA_900302755.1 Chromis chromis | reverse complement strand
GCCCCGTCCACACGGAAACGAAGCCGAGCGTAAACGCACAAATACTTTGTCAAACCGGTGTATCGTCCACACGAAGCCGGCGTTTTGGGGTGTTAAAACGATCATTTCTGAAACCAGGTCCCAGAGTGGATAGATTTTAAACCGGCACGTTTTGGCTCCGTATGGACAGTCGTAACTGAATAGATTCTGAAGCGCTTGCGTCACAGCTCTCCCTCTCGAAAAATGCGCATGCGCCAAACTCAGAAAAGGACTACAACTATGGCGCCGTACAGTGTTGGTGTGTATCGCTGAAACTAGTCCCCCTATTATCGCTATAACAGCAAAGTATACTTCTTCTGCATTATCGCCGTGTTCACCAAACATATATGGAAAACACAATACGCCACTTCATGTTCTATGTTTACATCGTATCAGATTTCTGTTCATGCCTAAAGTCCCGCCGCCAGTTTCCGTTACGCCGTCACAGCGCCACCAACAGGCCTGGCGTTTGTTTTACATCGTTTTCAGTCGTTTTAGGTGAATTCGTGTGGACGGACACATTTACTGAAACGGCTCCGTGTGGACGAAGAAAGTTTTGGAAACGATACGCGTTTCGGCTTCGTGTGGACGGGGCCTTAGAGTCAGCAGGCAAGAAAATGTAGTCAGGAGGAAACGTTGGGGCTCGTGTCATGAAATCAGCTCGTTAACTGTCTCAAAAATATAGCTGAGTGATGCAGAAAGGCTAACGCAGACTTTAACTATCCAGCATGGTAGATGGTAACCCCATGCTCCCCTAATGACAATGATTTAGAACGAATAATAATAATAATAATGCATTGGTTTTATATAGCACTTTTCTAGACACTCAAAGAAGCTTTACATTGCATTATTCATTCCCTCCATACTCGATAGTGGTAAGCTACGTATGTACAGCTGCCCTGGGGTAGACTGACGGAAGCCAGGCTGCCAATCTGCTCCATCGGCCCCTCCGACCACCACCAACCATCACTCTCACACTGCATTCACCCAGGCTTCCTGGTGTTCCCTCACGGTCTCCCATCCAGGTACTGACCAGGCCCTACCTCGCTTAGCTTCCAAGATCTGACGGGATCAGGCATCAGGCGGTATGGCCACAGGTAGGACAGGTAGGAGGTTCACCTGGACCCTCACCTGGACCTTCTGACCCACTGGAGGATCCACATTCACTCTGACTCACACATTAATCTTCCTAGTTGTAGTTCATGAAGCTTTAGCGCCCAGAGCTAACCAGAGCTAACCAGTATCTTTCCTCCAGTCAGACTGTAGTTATGTATCCATACATCTGAGATTACAAAGTGTACTTTAAACCTGACTGCAGCGTTCTACACAGTACATCCTAAATGACAGGATGATGGGATGTTGTTGTAAATTGCTGTGAATTCATCTCCATCACAGTAATGTACTGCATTTATGTTCTATCATGACACAAATCCATTACAGTATTCGTCATACCAGGCTGTGCAGGCACTCTACCAGAATATGTAATGTAAAGTAAATCGATCAACGGTGCAATTTGCAACATGCAATTAGCAAAGGCTGCAATTTAGGACAAAGTGTGGCCTTTAAATTAGACTAATTTCCATCGTATTTCCATTGTTTATGCTGCCCTTTGATGAACACCTACCGCTTGTTTTAGGCTGCACAATGTGATTCGACTGACATCATTCAATACATTTTGCAGCATAACCCAGGGCTTAAACTGTCATATCAATAATCTTATACATTTATGTCATCCTCCTTGTGTTTACAGCCATGTTTTAAGTCTGTTACACAGCAAACAATAAGCTGAAACTTGACTTTAAAGACTTATACGCCAGAAAAAGTAGATATTTTAGCCAAATCGATGAGTCCTACTTCAAGCAATGTGTTACAGTCACTCCACTGATCTTAATGTCACAGTACTGGATGTGTATTTGACTGAACAAATTCCTTAAGAAGACTGAATGACAGCATGTTTTAATCCCTACAGCGTGTGACTAAGTATTAGACAGTTATAACCCTGTCAGATTACCATAAAAACATTGTTTTACAAGGAAAAAATATATGACTGCCTTTGTTTTATTAAACATTTTCCATTCAGAGCAATGACTTAAGTTCTATAATATGAACAGAAGGATAACAGTATTTGTTTTAAAAGATAAAAATAACAGATTAAACCATCTACATGTTGATATTTTTCATTTATTACGTGAAATCGGAGAGTAATCAAATAAAACCACCTTCACTGACTGTATGCGCGCTCCCGCGGCCCGGTGCACGCATCTATCAGGCTAATTAGCCGGACGGACACCTGCTAGTGTTAGCACTAAGCTAACTGTCGGAGTTTAGCTAAACATTATTACTACCTGCCGGCTGTTTAACTAGTTAGTTAACTAACAGGCACTTTAACCCACGGGTTGGTCGTGCTCTTAACTTAGTAGCTGTAACATGAGAACTAATTAAGTGAACTCAAAAAGACACAGACTTACCAGAAAAACCGCTTCGGTCCGTGTCGCCGCCAGGTCACTGCATAGTGTGAGCTGCGCATGCGTGACCGTAACGGTTTACGTCTATCCTCCAACAGGTTCCTTTGTAGTTTACTGCATAAAAACACTTTAACTAACAGATTCACCACGAAATTCACCCAGCTGATCATTTATATTAAAATAAGGATTTTTTGAATTAGAAAAATTCTTGAATTTTATGTTTAAATATGCAAATGAGGTATTATACATCTACAAATGCCCTATTTTACATTCATTTCCACAGCGGAAAGCTGAATATTGAATGGATCACAGTCAAAAGTTTTTTAAATATATCTTTTTATCACTCCACAAACAGAGCTGCAACAATTAATTGATTGTCAACTATTTAATTGATCAGGTTGAGTAATTCTTTAAAGAAAAAAGAAGTGTAAATCCTCTTATTTTTAATGGCACATTATGACAAATTTTACTTTTTTTTTTTTTTTAAAGTTCCTGCAATTTGGATTTTGGATATTGCAAACTGCGCTATAATTCATATTCAGTAATATCTCAATAAATACACACAGATATTAAAAATAGCATCAACCATATTACTTTTTTTCTGCTACTGTAACCAGTTTCATAATATAACAATAATAATAATAAGCTTTATTTATTCAGCATGTTTCTTCAGTGCTTCAGATTAAAAACACAATTAAGACAAGAATGACACATCTGAAAAATAAGACACAGATATTAAAAATACTATCTAATGTACCAACTGAGCTCCATTTTTTCTGCTGCTTTGCACCAGTTTTATTATATAACTATAATATTTATTTATATTCCATGTTTTCTAACAGTGTCACAAAGGTCTTGGTAAAGGGACGTTTTTCATGTGAATCATACTGAATGTTCCAGTGTAGATACTTGAAATAAAGTACCTCTACTTCAAGATCCAAGGCCGTCAGAAACACTTATCTTGTAACTCTATTCCTCTCAGCTTTCAATAAAGTTTAAGCCTGATTTAAAACATACCTAAAGTACATGTCCATTTGTATACTGTAGATATGATCATGCGTTTATTTTCTATCACGTGCCAGACTTGACACAATAACTGCGGCTCATTGTGAAGCAAAATCAGACAGCAGAGAGTGACTTTCCATTTGTATAAACATCTTTTATTGGATATTTGGACTTCCTAGATCTGGATTTTTGGCCCACTTCTCCTCAGAAGAGTCACCGATTTGGGCTTCGGTCCAGTCCAGACCAGTTCTGGTTACTGGTTGTGCCGTTTGTGTCCATTTCAAAGTCTACACTTGGTCCAGTCCATTCAAACCGTTTGTTTCCTACAACCATGTTACAAGAATAAACAATGGGAAAGTTGTATCTGATGTACAAACTCTTATACAATGGTAGAAACACAAACTGTGATGCTGGTAGAAGCATCAGTACCAGCGGGCCATTTTCCAGGACATTCAAAAACTCTCAAAACTGCTGTTTACGTGAGCCTCATAAAACAATGTTTCTCAAATACACTTCAGTTTTACATCATAAAAACACACAGATCCTCAAATACCACACAGATAAATCTACTTACAGTGAAGGCTCAGTCCTGTGCTGGTCCTTCATCCAGTAAAACACTCTTCTGTACCTTTTCCAATCAGAAAACCACTTAATTAAAGATCACATACACAGGTCGTCCCTAATATGAACTATTACGTTGTGGAACCGCAGGTTTACACACAAAACACAACTGTGCCAAACAAATGTTCTACCATCTTTGATTCACAATCACATTAACTTCCAAAAGTGACAGTTTTAGAGCACGCAAAGTTTATTATATCTTTAGTTAATGTTCTTTAACGTCTGCATACAAGCACAAAAATGCTTTAGAGGGTCGATACCATTTAATATGAGGAGCTGATTATGCTAACAATTGATGTAACTCAATTAGTCAAATGTTATCAGATTAACGTTGAAAAAAATTAAAAAATGCTGTCATTTTATTAAATGTTATTTAAAATCTTTAAGATTTATATAATTATTAAACAGTGTTAATTAAGTTTCATGTCCAAAATGTTGACTGTATTCTGTTTTTATTATTCACTTCAAATGGGTCATATGCTAGAAGGCTAACGTTAGCTTGACAAAGCCAACATTAGCAAGGTAACATCAACTTCATAAAGGTAACATTAGCAAACTATAGTCAGTTGGACAACATCAACAGAAGCAAGCTAACATCAGCATGATAAAGTTAACATTATCAAGCTGATGTTAGCTTGACAAAGTTAATATTAGCAGGCTGATGTTAGCTTAGCAAAATTAACATTAGCAGGCTAACATCGGCTTGACTAAGTTAACATTAACAAGCTGATGTTAGCTTGACAAATTTTACATTAGCAAGCTAAAGTCAACTTGTCAAGTTTAACATCAGCTAGCTAACATCAGTTTGACAAAGTTAGCTAGTTACATCAGCTTTACAAAGTTAACATTAGCAAGTTAATGTAAGCATAACAAGGTTAACATATAAAGCTAACTTAAGCTTAACAAAGTCAACATTAGCAAGCTAGCGTTAAGTCAACAGTTGCCTGGGTTAACATTGATTAATTTGTAATTTGTGTTATTTTTTGTAAAATGTAATTAAAATCTTCAAGATTGATATAATTGATAAACAGTATTTATTAAATTTAAGGTCCAAAATGTTGATTGTATTCCAAGTTCTTCACTCTTGCTATACTAGCAAGGTAGTGTCAGCTGGACAGAGTTAAGAATAGCAAGCTAGCATCAACTTAGCTAGACAACAGTAAGACCTGGCATTTATTGGGACCAATTTCTAATTTAAAACTAGTGTATGTGGTATTTTAATTAAATCTATTCCAGAGGGATTTTTAAAACAGTTCTGGGAAATGAATTACAGCAGACCATGGTTGATAACAGAGATAGTATGATGGTCTAAATTTATTTTTGTGCAAACTGACTTTACAACTTTGCCCTGTCTGAAAAACAACTTATTTAAAAGCTCTTGTTTCCACTAATATCTTCAAATTAAAAATTACAAACGTGCAGCAAACTGACTATAAACGTGTACATGTGCTTCTAGACACCTTTTTTTGGCTTTTCCTTCCAGTTCTACTTTCACTTCTACTCTTTAAGGCACTCGCTGGTGGCAAAAACAAGGCAGAAAGAAGCAAGTGTTGGCAGCGCAATAGAAATACAGCGAGCAAAGTATCATTCTCAACATAAAACATGTCATATTTTAAAATCAGCCTGTATTTATAGAGTGAATTTAGACTGAACTCTTTTGTCAGCAACACAAATGTGGCAGTTTGCTTTGAAAAGGAGGCTGATATCTGAACATAAGAGCTGCAAAACGTTTCAGATTTCAACAGTTTTCATACCACCAGACACAGTTTCTATTATTTTTAAGTTTCAGGTTCAGTTTCTTGAGGATTTTTGGCTCCACATTAGCCTTTATGAACTAACTTATGCCTCGAGGAAAGCACATGAGAAGAAAAACAAACTGAGATGCATTTATTTCTGTATCTGGATCTACGTGATGCCAAACTATTGTCAAACCTTTGCAGAGCTTCCATCCTCATTTTAAGTAAACGGAGCCACCAGTTCTAACATCCAGCAGCAACTTTAACGTCGTATTGCTCCAATATTTAAAGAAACAGTTTGAAGGAGATCAAAAAAATAACTTCAAACTCCAAATCTATTCTTTGATATTAACTCAAGCACTACATAAAGCACGTCCTCTGGGCTCAGGCGGCAAAAGATAATGCAGATATATATCATGATTTTGTGGCGACGATGATTAATATGTAGCATAGGAGAAGATAAATGAGTTCATTTATATTCAGCGGTGTAACGGCACTTAAACTCAATTTACTTGGTCCACAATTTACTCATTGACAGAGAGGTTGGCAATATATATGTAGTTATTTTCATATATATTTCTCTAATTAACTGCTGACAGAGACATATTTCCCTCACTTTGCTTTATAGGTTTACCCCCCTCCACAAATAAATCTTGAAATATCGACATATTGACATTAACGACACTTTTTTCCGACATGATTTGTGCAGGTTTCGATGCACCAAAACCAAAACTAAACATCCTACACTGATTAAACAGACTTCATTGAACCTATAAAACCGAGGAGGCGATAGTCAGGAAGCACATGTATGTCCGTTATTTGCACAAATATACGTCATGTCTCTACAGAATGAAAGAAAACTTAATAAAAATAAGGAAGATTTAAAATGCCCAAATAAAAACACAACAAACCTTTTAGCATGAGCAATTATTGTGTTATAATTAAATAAAAAAACAAGAATTTATTTAGTTTTTGTATTCTGTAACCGAATTAATTGCTTTCTTTCATGCCACATTAAAAACAAGAGTCCATTTTAAATCTTCCGTATAATAAGCAGGTGGACAATCGACTGTAAGGAGACATTCACGTTGTTGGCTGTGTGTTTTAAAACATATGTGCTGCTTTAGTTTGGTGTAATCAAGCAAATTGATCAAGGAAATGGAACAATAGAGTCCATAATAACTGGATTTAATACATTTCAACACCGTAGTTTTTTGTTTTATTTTAATCTTTTGTGAAGAATCCACTGTCTTCAGAAGACACTGCAGTAAGTAAATTTCCTCTTATGTGCGCAGTTAAACAGAAAAATAGAAAGCAGCTTTATATATGTCGAGAGTATTGCAAAAGAAGTAAAATTATACAGATGATTAAAAAAACAAAATCACACTTAAAAATAAAAGGTGTTTGGCTGTTTAGATCACATGATTAGGCAGTCGTGATTTTTTTTAAAAGCTCAGCGACGAAGCGGCAATAACACACATTCACACACTTATTCGTAGGATATGACGTGGACCACCCTGATTAACACTTTAAAAAAAACTAAGTGGCACTGTATCAGTCCATTAAAAAGATAAGAATGGTGTAGTATATGGAAATGCGAAGCCTCTGTTTAAAGCCTGCATACAAAAAAAATATAACACTAAACAGAATGAAATTATTCAGCTGTGATTCGAGTCAACAGCACAGTATCATCAGCGTAGAAACACATACTGCAGCAAATCTGATATGAAAACCAACATTTGGCCGCGATACTAGAAAATCTATCGTTGATTTTTGGGTTTTTCTTTAACTCGTCGTACCCTGAATTCGCTGTCCCCAGTTCTGCCATCAAAGGCCCTGATTGGCCAGTGGTGTGTACCGTAGTGGGTTTTCATTGGTTGATTATTTCTATCGGAGCTTTATCTGAGCATTTTCACACTTCAGGATGAGACTTGTTCCGACAGGAGGTCAGATTTCCTGCTTAAAATTTAGAGACAGAAAAACTGACCTCAGATCAGGAATTAGAGGCTGATTTACCCAAATCCACAGTTCATAAACTCATAAAGTGGTCACAAAGGGTCCTGGAGCAGCTGTACTTCCAATCCAAAAGGGCTGAGTACCAAAAAGAAAATATTTGGTAACGTCTGACTACTTCACTTAAATTCTTCAAATATCCCAAAAATGTAATTCTTTCTTCCTTGTGTGGCACTTTTTTCTTCGGTCCTTATATAGTGAAATTAAAAATTTAGCGGTGCAGAGAAGCCAAACACAGAAACAACAAGGTCCGAGGAGTACACAAACGGAACGTCCTAGCTACCTTTAAAAAAATAACTTTGATTTCACAGAGCTCCCATCTGCAGCCATGTTACAGGTTGCCATTTTGCATTCCTCCTTGGTATTCGTTTTTGGGATGCCAAGTGGAAAGAAGTGCAGCAGATATCGGCGCATATTTTAACACTTCACTTGTTCAAAATCCCCCTTCAGTCCCTCCTGTGGATCCACCAGCGCCTCTTCCTTCAGTCCTAACACGATTAAACATTCGGCAGAGTCCGCGAGCTCGTTCTCCGGTGAGTCCTTAAATGGAAAACAACATCCTGTGTTTTTAGCTCCTCCCCCCGACCCCTCCATGAGGTCAGAGGTCAAAGGTCGGTGACCTTGTTCTCCAGGGCGGCGGCGACCTGTTGGAGGCGAAGGGTGAGCTGTCTGTTCTGGGCTGCTGGGTCCTCGTCCAGCGACTGGATGATCTGAAGAAGACGATAAAAGACGGTTAAAATTTCATTTGCTTTTTGGCTCAAAAACATTTTATTTAAACCAAAAAAATTGTATATAAAAGATTGATGTAGCAACCGTGACATCTTCCATTAGTTTGTAGTGGGGCTGGGGTCATAAATTCATTAATACTCTAACAGAGTGTTATCAATCTATAAGTGACTAATTTGTATTTCACATTCAGTAAACTTGGAGCTACATACACAGTACATCTCAGATTAATCTAACATTTGCACTAGCCAGAGGTTATTAGGTGTCACCGACTTTGTCATGGTGCCCCTTTACTATCCAAACCCCGACAAAGCTCTTGCTTACCAGCTAGGAACTGCCTGCCTCCTTTGGTCACTACAGTATTAAAGCAGCTCCACCTGAAGGCACAACGAGGTACTACAGCTAATCTACAATACTTTAAGTACTTTGTGCATTATCTAGAAAGAAAGTATGGGATTGGGATTCTAGAGTTTGTTTTTGGTCATCATGCTCTTTCGAAACCAGATATAACTAGCGAGTGGTAGATCTACCTAGAACTAGCAGACACTGCACAAGCATACCCTACTTTATGGTGTATTTTACTCTAAACGGTAGCATAATTTACAAAATGAACACAATGCTGTATGGAAGAAGACTTCAAACTACAAATTGAGACCATAAAGCCATCTAGAAAAAAATTACTGAGGTAACAAATCAAGTGAGAATTAGACTCATTTTCTCATAGACTTCTATATAATTCTTTTTGCAACCAGAGGAGTCGCCCCCTGCTGGCCTGTATGAAGAATGCCAAATTAGCTTCACTTTTTAAACGTGGAGGCTACGTCTATCTTTTATATACAGTCTGCGGATTGAATTGGGAAAACTAGCAGCTAATACTCAAAATATTTATGGCTAAAGTCCTCTGAGTTACTACAACCAGGTGAAGCCACAGGTGAATAAATGGATCCTATGGATTCCTCACCACAAGCATAAGTAGAAAGTTAACAGTACACAGTAGCATTTTAAAGCTTAAAAGGGTTTCTCACCACATCGTAGTACTTGCTGGCGTACTGGTACAGTTGATGTAAGGCCACCTGGGTGTTCAGCTTGTCTGTGTGTTGCTGCAAAAGAATAACATACATGAGAACAGTTTTAATCGTCTCAGTCAGATAGAAGCTACAGTTTGAATCAAACTGTAACTACATTTCAGAGGTTTGGATGTACAGGTTTTGAGATGATATATTGTAGCTCTTGTTCATATGGAGGTGATTTGTTGTGAGTTTATCTCCATTCATCCATCCATCCATCCATCCATCCATCCATCCATCATCCATCCATCCATCCATCATCCATCCATCCAGGTGTCTACCATCCATCCATCCATCCACCTACCTATGTGTCTATTTATCATCCATCCATCCAGGTGTCTATCATCTATCCATCCATCCATCCATCCATCTAGGTGTCTATCATCCATCCATCCATCCATCCATCTAGGTGTCTATCATCCATCCATCCATCCATCCATCCATCCATCCATCCATCCATCCAGGTGTCTATCATCCATCCATCCATCCATGTGTCTATCATCCATCCATCCATCATCCATGTGTCTATCATCCATCCATCCATCCATCCATCCATCCATCCATCCATCCATCCATCCATCCATCCATCCATCCATCCATGTGTCTATCATCCATCCATCCATCCATCCATCCATCCATCCATCCATGTGTCTATCATCCATCCATCCATCATCTAT
>OMNN01099492.1:7283-20193 GCA_900302755.1 Chromis chromis | reverse complement strand
GAAAGATGTTGATTTGACCTCCAAACTTCCTAGACCCCATTCTGATCAAGCATCAACAGGATGCAGTGGAACAAGTTTGATTGACAGAGGCCCCACTGCACAACCCAGAGTACCCAAAGGATCCACTGCCAACGTCCTGGTGCCAGACCCCATAGGACACCCTGAGAGGTCCTCTTGTCCATGCCCAATGGTTCAGAGCATTTTTGACCACATATGGGGGACCAACACAATATTAGGCAGGTAGTCATAATCTTATGCCTGATCAGTGTATATATAAAGAAATATATATATTTACATATGCCCCCCAGAAACCCCCAATCATCCTCGTGTCTTTCCTCTCTCATATCTGTTTGACATCTGTTGACTACAAGGCCACAGCATATGACTGCATTGTTATTTTTACCTGATAATGACCTAGTTATGCTCATTACTGCAGTTTTCCAACATGCAAATCTTAGCAACCACGTTAAATTGAAGGACAAGAAATAATATTCGGATGACATAAAACTCTAAAACCATAACTTGATACTCGAAACGTTAAAAACTACTATTTTTGAAACGTTGTCACATGAAAAACAAGGGTCCTAGAAATCCGGCTCTGATACTGCAGCCTCTTATGCAGCAAATCCACAATATTGTCCCGTATATGCCAGATTGGTTTTTGGCCGGGCCCAGACTCTTCCTGGATGTACACTGGTTGCCTGGCAACTGCTCACAGACAAAAAGCAGTCTGACACATAAACCCAGTAAAATGATGAAATGTAATTTTTAATTTAAAAGCACTAACTAAACAAACAAGATATCATGTTAATTATTAAACTTTAGAGTATTGAAGAGCACCAGGTTGGATGTTTCCAGTTTTCGTGCTAAGCTAAGCTACTTGACTGCTGGCTGTAGCTTCATATTTCCCGTACCCTCAACACAGTGGTGTCAACCTTCTCATCCAACTCTCAGCAAGAAAGCAATTAAGCACATTTTCCAAAATGTCAGACTTTAATTTCTACTTTTTCTTTAAAACAAGTGCCTGTTTTCTGGCAGTCAAGGCTGAACACATGAGTAGGTTTAGTCTTTGCAGGGCATTATGTGTCATCAGAAACTAGTGAAATAACACTGTTGTTCTAAATGTTCAAAAGAAAATGACCTTTTTATGAACAGTTAACTTGTTAGAAAGAATCACAAATATTTCGCATAATGACTTGTGGTTACATTTGGAATAAAAACTACTTTGGAAGCAGTTTTGAGCTGTGTTATGTAAAACAGCATTTACTGTGGCTCATAATTTCAGATAGTAATAAATGACTTTGGACGCCTCCTCTCAGCTTTTCCTGCCAAAGATAACCACCTGCAGAAATGTACATCAAAAACTTTCATCATGACCGATGTGATTACCCTCCCCATGTTTCCCCGTTCCCGTTTCATGGCGGAACTGTAGGCGTTTGCCCTCTATGCCTGAAAGCAGCTGCCTGGGTGGTCATGGGACATATTTCGTGTTTTTCCGGTGCCGGAACAAACCAGGCCATTAGTGGAGAGAATTTCTCTGAAGTCATCAGACTTTGATGATGTGTGCCCACTCATTCTCCCCCACCCCTCCATCCTATTTTTCTTGTCTCTGCTTATCTGCCTCTCTTTTGTGTGTTTGTCACTCAGTCTTTGTCTGAACCGCTGTCACTCCAGCACTCCTCTCTCCCTGTCACCGTCTCCCCCACATGGTTATGTTTGTCTCAGCCAAGCCTGCACATTGGCTCATATGAGTTGGCTTGTGAGTTTACGTCTTGTCGGCGTGTTTGATGACGTTAACCTTCACACGTGTTGTTTGTAGAGGACGAACTGAGACTCACACCCTGACGTCAGAGGGCCCAGGAAGGAAAGGAAAAGGCCGAGAGAGACTTTCAGAAGTTTGGAATGAACTCATTGCTCCTGCAGCAATGTAAAACAGACAATAACAGTAGACAGTGCAGCGCTGCAGTCAACGTGACAACTGACCCGTTTCATCCATAATTGAAGAACATCATTTGCAGGTCCCATTGTCCAGCATGTGAAAACCTCTGCTCCTGATAACTCACCAAAAACAGAAGACAGAGGCAAACCAGAGAGACGAGGAGATCCTTGCACTATCTGAATACATCATTTTTAGTGGAAACATTGTTTTCAAGGAAGCACTGAGACTCTGTTATGAGTTTACCCACTGAGCAATAATGATCTCATTGCTTGTGTGAGAGTCACTGGATAAACTGTTACCAAAAGGGCAAGAAGGGCATCAATGGCAAACCTCCAAAATAATTGCTAAATATCAAAAAGAATGGCTTTAGGAGAACAAAATGAGTCTGTCTATAACTCATGCAGTTTCTTTTATGTAACTGGCCTTGAAATGGTTTTTTTATAAGCCAGAAAGCTCAAATGCTCATGTAACTCTTCCAGTGCATCACCGCTAAAGTCCTGCACAAAGAGCTGCTTAGAGTGAGATGTAGCACATTAACACCTTTAAAATACATAGTATATGATACAGCAATTATATACAACTCATGTTTTCATTAATCTAATGCAAAATCAGTAATAATAATTCCACATAAACTTAAAACTTATAGCTTATATAATTTCTTGTATCTTATAAACATGATTTAGTCTTCGTTAATAATTTGAACAAATACACTGCAGAGTGTTCATGAAACTCCATGAAACAAATTAACTCCCTGTACAATTATTATTTGTAAATTAGCAAACATGGTTTCAGAGTTAAACCTCTGCACAGAATTATGCCATGTCTGAAAAAACAATGCATAGAATTTACCAGTGAGCCACGACACTAAAATCACTGACAGGCGTCTGCATAACATTGATCAACTCATTATAAAGCCATGGTCTCCTGAGAAACCTACAGTCTAGGCATTCATGGATGTTAGTTGGACACATACTACCCACCTGAACACTACTAACCCCCCCACGGCAATGATACCACCCGACACCAGCAGGACAATGTACCCAAAAACTGCTCATGAATGGTTTGAGGAATACACCAGAAGAATCCAAGACCCAACCTCCAACTACCCAGACCCCAACATGATCTAGCATCAGGGTGCACTGGAACAAGTCCAATCAACGGAGGCCCCACCCTGTAACCCTCAGCACCTAAAGGATCTGCTGCTGCCAGCATCATGGTGCCAAACACCACAGGACACACTGAGAGGTCCAGTGTCCATGGCCTGATAGGTTAGAGCCATTTTGGCAGCACAAAAGGGACTGACACAATATCAGGTTTTAATGTTGTGGCTGATCAGTGTATATGAGACGCCTCTGAGCAAGGCTAGCATACTATTAGTACAGACCTGTGGACAAAGAAAGACCTGAAATCTCACACTGTCAAAATGTGAAAGCAAATCCGACTGTAATGTGTGCCAGCGTGACAACATTTCTTTATTTAACTTGATATTTTAAGTTAATTAAACTTGTTTGGTCATTTTTAAGTCACAAACCAGTTATTTTGCTCAGTTAGCTCACATTTACATGGCTGCAGAAGAGTTTATGCTTTAAACTGATGTAGCTTGCAACGTCATTGTTTTACCATGTACATCGACAATGTGACAGATTCACCACAGGATTAACAAACAAATAAACATCATCACCATATGCCTTCATCAGCTGAGTTGTCCTAAAAAAAATCAGGAGATATGATGCAGTAATTGCCACAAACACACAAAAACACTCTGAATTAATGAATTAAGTATTTGCTTTCTGGTGTTGTGTGTGCACAGAAATATCCATGTGGATGCATGAGCATTTGTAAGATGTGGAGGCAGCCTACTCCATGCATCCGGCCTTGACTCACTTCGAAGTAAAAGAGGAGCGCGGGGTGAAGACAGGGCACATGTGTCCGGCAGCCTGTCCTCTCCTCTGAAGGTTTACGCACACAACTAAAAATACACTGCAACAGACTGCAGTGACTACACAGCCAAGGAAGCACTAGAGATTTGATGTATCTACTCCCCTGGTCTGATTCAAAAAAGGGGGAAAAATGTAATCACAGGACAACAAAAGCAAAATTGACGATGTGCCCGAAAAGTGTGACTTCTGAGTTTGTTAACGAGAGAACAAAAGAACAGTGATAAGATGATTAGATGAGCGGTTGTGAGTCAGCCGCTCCGCCTCGCTCTAGAAGGTTGTAGTATGTTATTTGGCACAGACGCAACTCGTGACGTCCTTCAGACATTTGCTATGGGTGCCCAAAAATGTGACTGCCAATCCACAAACATGGGGATTGCTATTCCGGTAATACCATATTAGCTCTTGACTTTGGAGTACTCAAACACATCCGTCTGTTGCACTGCAGAGACTTCTCTCACTTTGTTTTGGATGCAGGCTCACAGCTGACCCTCACAAGTCCACACTTGGAGATTATGCAAACTATCAGAGGATATAGGAGCACAACGCTTGTGACCTGCATTCATCTGTTCCGTTGTTGGAAGAGGACAATACACAGATCTTTATTTGGAACAGCCAGAAGGGAGAAGTGTATCTAGGGTTTAGCAGGAAGGGATGACGCACAGATGAGACCAAAAATGTCAGAGGTCAAAACACATTGTCTTTGTGACAAATGTGCGTGTGACAAATGGCTTTAAAAGGATTCATTACGTGCAGCATTGTTGAAAAATTGTGATAAAATTAAAAAATAAATTAACAAGTCCTTTGTTAGGCTTCAGTTCCTTTGTCACATCCGCCCAACACCTCATCCTGTGGGTGTTGCATCGGCTGATTGTCTTTAGCATCATGTTGGAACACCGGCTTGGATGACTTTCCAGAAAAGATGACCTGGTGACCGACTAACTCAGAAAGATCGATTATAAAACTGTCTTGGCTGAAGGAGCAGAAGCAAAGTTTCTACACAATTCTGACACAAAACACATTAAACTATTACAAACAGCAGTTTTTTGCTGCCCAAGGAGCTGCTCGATAAACAATGAATGCTTTTTTTGAATTAGACTGATAATTTAGCTCTCTGTAAATAAACAAAAATGGGATGACTGATCTTTAACTATTCTCTAAACAGGCCCTAATCTTCCACTGGGTTTTACTCTATTGTGCAAACCATTCAAACACAAACATCTGAAGAAAAAAGACATAAATGGCAGTGGTTTGTAATGTCCTTGAAAAGACAAACTTAAAAAAAAATAGTATTTTAAGTTATATGTTAGCAATTACTATTTTCCTTTACCTTCAGAGTGACTTTAGAAAGCAACAAATGAAAAACGTGTCACATTAATCACATTTTCGCTCTAAACTTTCTTAAAAGCATGAACTCATAATCCAGATTTAAGTGTTGACATACCAAACTTCAAAACATCAAACATCTAGAGCAATTATTCCAAAACTGAATAATGTAGTGTATTACATTAATATAGTCATAGAAAGCATGTAAATCAGTATTTTCTGTGATGGTGTCATGTTAAAATGGACCCACTGATGCATGATAAATATTCTGTAGTTACATTTTGCAGTAAATGTATTTAAAATGTGTGTTTCTACGCCTTCTATTTAAAAAATATTATTGTACCAGAAAGAAAGACCAACAATTTGATTGGTGGTAATATTTTAGAGGAAACTTTGCTATTAATGGTTTCGTCCGTTTTGCCGAACCCCCCTTCGCCAAACATATTGGTACAGTCGACGCGCGAAAGTTTAGTAACAACAATGGCGTCCAAAGCAGGTGGGTGTTTGCAGCTTGTATATTGTCAACACAACAGTGAAAGTTAGCTATACTGTGGAGGTGCAGTGCGTTTTATATCCAGTCAATATACTGACACAGTGTGTTAAACCTCCTGTCACAGCGGTCATGTTTTGTTTAGACTTTCTCTGTCTGTGGAGTTAACGTTAGTTAGCTTCATGGCTAACAGTTGAGCAAAGCATCCAAACTGGAGGAATGTAGTTATTGCTGAAATACAAATCCAATTTCTGATTTAAATCACAGGGAATGTTTGAGCGTTTAGTGTAGGACTGGTCGGCTGAGCTGTCTCACTGAGTTATATAAAGTTAAATTGTACAGAGCCTTTAATGAGGAGGTATTTTAAGCTCACCTCTGTTATGAAACAACACGTGTGTTTTCAGGTCGTCGAGGGACGAAGCGCAAAGCGGAGGTTCAGCCAGAGGAGGAGCAGCCATGTGTGGAGGAGAAGAAGGACAGAGAGGAGGAGGAGACCAGCCTGGAGGGCCAAAGGGTGGTCATTGAACACTGGTGAGTACTAATAACATCATAGTCAGTGTTAACGGAAGTACTCCTTTACTAAACGGAAACTTTATTGAATTTAATTATGATGTGCCTAATTATCAAAAGTAAATGTATTAATTAGGAGGAAAGGCCACCTTTATTCTTACCTTGTTACTGAATCTTGTATTACTAACAACATAGTTTTAAGTGTTTAAAGAAATTCACTGTAGTTTATTCTATTATAATGCAAACTTTTACAGGCAGACCGTTTTGTATACAACTGTGATTAACAGTTTTTGTCAATATTGATCTGGGAATTATATCTGTTAATCTTTGTTTTGGGTAACAAAGGGTGAAGTAGGTAAATTCAGTGTACAGTATAAAAAAAGAAAAATTACAATTCACATGGGCAAAAGCTGGAACCAGAGAGTGAGCAGTGTTTTTAACTGAAAAATGACAGAAAAATAATGATAATTCATCTTTGAAATAGTATCTGATTGAGCTTTAGTGTTGTTTGATCTGCAAAGTAATTATTTTTTAAAGTATTATTTTGGGGGGGAGTTTTTCCCCATTTTTTAATCATAGAGAGAGACAGGGTGAAAGGGGGTATAGAGGAGAGAGACATGCAGCAAAGGGTGTTGAGCCGGATTCGAACTCCCGACCGCTGCTGGCGACCTGCACCCACATGGTAACGCCTTAACTCAGCGAGCTATACGGCAGCCCGCAAAGTAATTATTTAAACAGTTCACTGTGCACCCTACTTGTTCAAATCTGCAGGAAAGTGTGCTCGTCAGCACTAGATAAACATTTGACAACAACTTACTAAATTACATTTAAAAAAAGTTTTAAAATGTCTAATATGCAATGCAGCTTTTATTCTATGAGTTTATGTTTTGGCATTACTCCTCTGTACCTGTGCTGCATGAATGTTAGTTGAAGTGTTTTTTTTTAAGTTGTCTCTACTTGTTGTTCACCTGTTCTTGTGCCAAATAAGTAAAGACAATAATGTCCCCTAAAATATTGTGCAACAGAAGTTGTGCTTAGATACAGCACTTCCATAAGTGTATGTAACCTTAACATAAACAGTCTGGCACCTGAATGACTTTGAATAGCCTGCACAGATGTCCACCTGATGACTGATCTGTTACCTCTGGCAGTAAAAGCTGACGAGTGTATAGGCGTAATGCTGAGGAGGTGAAATCTGCCCTCCTGGCTGCCCGCCCTGACCTGACTGTGGTCCTCAACCCTGAGAAACCCCGCAGGAAAAGCTTTGAGATCACTCTGGTGGACGGAGGCAAAGGTGAGAACGATGGAAAGGTAAACCCAAGAAGAGCTCGGCCATTTGGTGTCCCCAGGGGAAGACCATCATTCTTGCCAAAGTCTCACTGTCTGGGTTTTTGGAATTTTACCCATTTGTAGTGGCTACTAACATTAACCACGTCAACATATCTTAATTTGTAGCTGTTCTCTAGATGCATTATTAAAACACAAATGCTACGTAACAACTTATTATTTTCTATATTGTTCTTTCAAGTGACACTGTCTTCTTCTCTCTTATTCCTAAAGAAACAAGTCTGTGGACTGGAATAAAGAAGGGCCCACCTGCTAGGCTGAAGTTTCCTCAATCTGATGTTGTTGTTGCTGCTCTACAGGAGGCTCTGAAGGCTGAGTAGATGCCCAGTGAAGGTTTGTGAAAGCTGTTGGATGGAATAATATTTTCTAATACAGAAAACACTAGATTCAAAATTGAGCAAGGTTGCACAGTCTCACTGAATAACTAATTTAATTCAGCTGCAATAAATAAAAATGAGTACAATGAAACTTGTCAACTCTGTAAGATAAATGTTTTTGCTTTTTAAAGTTTTATTGAAGGGAACCAGGCGTACACTCACTGGCCACTTCATTAGGTAGTTTGAAAGCTCATTAAAGCAAATATCTAAGCAGCCAATCACTCATTGCATATACGTATGTAGATATGATCACGACGTTCTGCTGAAGTTCAAACAAACCATCAGAAAGCTGAAGAAAGAAGACTTAAGTGATTTTGTAAATAGTATTGTTGTTGGTGCCATATTGGCTGGTCTGAGTATTTCAGAAACTGATGGTCTACTGGGATTTTCACACACTGCCATCTGGAGGGTTTACAGAGAATGAAAAAGCCTTCAGTGATTGGCAGTTCTCTGGACAATATTGTCTCGCTAATGCCAGAGGTCAGAGAAGAATGAACAGAATGATTTAAGCTGATAGAAAAGCAACAGTAACTCGAATATCCCTTTGTTCCAACCAAGGCATGCAAAACAGCGTTTCTAAACACAAAACACTTGAAGCACATGGGCTGTAGCGCCAGAAGACCACAGTAGGTGCCGCTTGTGTCAGCTAAGAACAAGAAACTGAGGCTACAATTCGTAAGGGATTCATTCAAATTTGACAATTGATTGGAGAAACGTTGCCTGGTCTGATGGGACTCGATTTCTGCTGCGACATTCAGATGTTTGGGTCCAAATTTGGTGTAAACAACATAAAATCAGGGGTCCACACTGTCTTGTATTAACAATTTAGGCTGGTAGTGGTTGTTTAATGCGGTAGGGTATATTTTGTTATGTTTCCAGCACCTTTTTGAATATGTGCCACAAAGAATTGCGGCAGTTCTGAAGGCAAAATGGAGTTGAATCTCGTACTAGTATATTATTTAAGAATAAAACTGTATGCTGAGCTTGGCTTGGAAATGTCACTGCTGTTTAGGTATGTATGTGTTAAAATTGGAAACATTACAAGGGAAGTTTAATATCATTTATTGTCGCCTGCCTCATTTGTGCACACATGTTGACTTTTATTTTTTATATATAAAACTGCAAACTTTGTGTTTTTACCACTAATTCATGAAATCCTTTAAATGACCAATTTCTTTGTACTCTGGTTTTGTAAGCAGAGAAGGCAGACTGTATAGAAACTTTTGCTTGTTCAGTGTACATTTTTATCATAAAGTTTGTTAAGCATTTACCCTTTGCTCATGGGTTGTCTTTACCACAATCTATTAGGATACTGTGTACGCAGATGATGCCGCTAAATATTTGCCTGGATTAACTGTACCCTTATGTGCTGTATATTCCATGTTTTCCCAGAGCAGTGCTTCACAGCATGAAGGTAATCACTCTTTGTCCGCCTTTAGTCATTGGACTGCAGTTCTGAATCCCTCCATTATATAAAAAGAAGAAATCTGCTTGTGTGAAAATATAGCATAGGTCACAGTTGGTTTACATACCTTTAAAATTCATCAGGTTACATCCAACTGAATGTTAATTCATACACTTGTGTGATTCAGGTTTCTAACTAAACTATCATTTTATGCAAAAGCTGTAGTGCAGCAGGTGGATAACGATGATTTTCCAGAGGTAGTCACAATAAGCATTGTAGAAATTATGGGATTTAACAGAACTTTTCTTGTTTCATTTGCAGCTGTGCATTCAGGAGATGTGGCCGGTGGAAGCAAAATGATGAGGAGTGACCAAGGAGATGTTCTCAGTCCCTCCTCTGATGAGCCAAGCTCCAACTGCTGGCATCTGCTGGATACATGGTGACACCTAGTGGAGCATCTTTGAGCCAACACATTCGTCAGATGCACTGTCCTGCTTGTCTTTTTAAATGTTTTCTCACCTAGTGCTTAAAGGTTTACTGTACATTTGTAACTGTTTTTGAAAAATAGCGTTTCGTAGTTATTGTGTCGCTGTTTCTTTACTCTTGTCAAGCAGACATTTGTGTCATTAAGGATTTATGTTGAAGTGTGGAAGAGTCCTGGAATGAATATTTGCTGTACTTGACTGGATGGTTTGATCCAATCATAAATGTATCCTGATAACTGTATGAAAACAAAAGTTTGGACTTGCTTTTGATTGAATTATAAACAGAACTATCAGCATTATATCGCGTGAGTAATTTCTTTCATTAAGAAATGTTTTAATTCAGGGCCGCCGTTTAGCTCACTGAGTTAAGGCGTTACCATGTGGATGCAGGTTGCCAGCACCGGTCATGAGTTCGAGTCTGGCTCAAGACCATTTGCTGCATGTCACTCTGCTCTATACCCCCTTTCACCCTATCTCTCTGTCAATTAAAATGGGAAAAACGCCGTGAAAAAAAAAATGTTTTAATTCAGAATAAATTCGAAATTTGTAATTAATGCTTCCTCTTTTTTTGGCCTGCATTCAAGTTTTCTATTAAGCCGTCTTGCTGCTTTTAAACATTGCCATTTTCTTAAAGTCTTGTTTTGGTGGAAAGTCAGACTCCACTGTAATCAGATCACACACACACACACCTAAATATGCACATGTGAGTAGACATACCAGATGTACCAGTTTACACAAGATAAGTAACTATTCTTGCTGTAAAATACATACTGATGTTAACTATGTTTCTCTGTATCATCACCCCATCTAGTGGTCAAAATGTATATTTCAACTTAGCTACTTTGACTGAAAAGCAGTAGTCTATGCACAGATATATCAAATTCCTGGTTAGAATCACATTTATATTGACTAAAGAGTAATTTCTTGTCCTTCAGCAAAGCACAGCGGTGTGATATAAGTACACTTTGCCTTCTGGGTGGAACAATAAACACAAGAGTTCCAGGCAGCTGAAGAATAGCACTTCCTCTGTTTGCATCCATTTTCCCTCCGTTTGGATTGCTGATTCTTTACATTGTGCTTCGTTCCAATTCCAGTGGGCATTGTTTTTTGCTGTTAATTCCACAATTTGTCACGGGCAAAGCTAAACAGACAGACGCAGAGGGAAAAAGCCCAGAACAAACACAAGGCTTGAGTCACTGCGTTTGATGCCGGCTGGGGAAAAGGAAAAACAAGGGAGGAATTACAGTATGCCTCATTTTATATTATACTCAGTCAAGATAAATCAAAATGACACCAGATAAAATAATAAAAGCACCAAATAAACAAAAATAAAACACACAACCTGAAAAATACAATAAAATGAAAAATATAATAAACACCCAGGAAAATAAAACAAACAGCAACAAAAAATAAAATTACATTTCAAATAGTAACTGACATTCCTTATATGTAAAACCATTTCACCTCATTGGCATAAATGTTGTCTTACTCAATTTATTTTTTTCCAATTTTCATATGAAATGAAATGATGTCATGACTGTAATTAACTTTTAGCCCAATCATGTACCACATAGATTTTTACTTCATTTCTACATATTTACTCTTAATATTTTTATCAAACTTTTCAGCATTTTTATACTTTAACTTATTTTTTAACCCAGATCTTGTAGCCCAATCAGTCCTGCACAGTTGGCCGCTGATCTCTCCGCGTTTTTGAACAGAAACTCACGGCGACTTAGTTTAAGCGTGTCTTCACTCACTTCTTCAGGTGTTGTGTGCTTCCGCCTTAATGCCCCAGGAAGCAACCCTGCCATACCCTGCGGCCGCAGAATGGTTCCGATCAGCTGATAGTCGCACCTGTGTGTTGTTGTTTACTCCTCTTCATTACTTTAAGATTACAGCAATAGGTGGCGCTATGCTTGGGCCTTTTTTTTCCAATTCGAAGCGTACATTGGATACTATTGGCTGTTAAGGAAATGACCTCATCATTACGCGACCAACCACGAAGCGACTCCTCATGAGAAGGGAACTTATTTTCATGCTACAATAAGGCTTGAAATTAACCCGTAAGTATCATCCATTCATAATAGGCAATTCGTACAAACATTGGTCAGACAATACGAGAGATGTTAAGTGTCGTCTGGAGCGGTTAAGCGCAGTCTTCCCTGCCTTTGTTCCAATTAGTTATTCTAAATTAGCTGCGGCCTGCTAACGGCTAGCTTGTATGTTTGCCTGTGTTGTACTTGTTTCATGGATGTATTATATGATTTCCTTTACTTTTAATTCGCCCTATATTGTCTTCCGCGGTGCCTAATCACAACCATTTAACTGTGTTTCACGTAACTATGACCAAACTTAAGCCCTAACCCCTATATGACAGCAACTAGCGATTATTTTCATGACTAATCGATTATTTGTTTGGTCTAATGGTGAAATATGTACATCAGTGTTTCCCAAAGTCCAAGATGACTACTGTTTTGTTTCTACTGTTTTGTTTTGTCTCCAACCCAAAGATATTCAGTTTACTGTCAAACATGAGTAAAGAAACCAGAAAATATTCATACTGATGATTCTGTAATTAGAGACTCTTTTTGTCTTAAGAAGATTACACACCAGGCAATTGATTGTCAAAATGGTTAGTTTCAATTTTAATAACTGACAACTAATCAATTATTTGATTGATTGTTGCGACTAGCTCTATCAATTAAGCAGGTCAGGAAACCCCAAAAGAAGCAGAAAATATTGTTTACAATAATTATATACTGTAGAGAGATACAATGATTATGTACTTGTAGTTTTTTAACTATGGGCCGGTTTCACAGACAAGGCTTAGATTAAGCCAGGATCAGTCCTTAAGTCATACTAGTTAAACTGAGATGTTTAAGCAGGTTTTGTGAACGGCTTAAATTTGGTTTAATTATGTTAGGATTTATTATTTTGTCAGTTTAGTTTCATCCAGAACAGCCTAATTCTAAGACTATTTTAAGATGTGTCTGTGTCAGTCACTTGGAGTTTAGTCTGGGACTAGGCTTAAGCCTTGTCTGTGAAACCGGCCCCTAGTGTTTTAACTGAAGCGACCGGAGGAGACAGGTAC
>OMNN01099491.1:17395-37017 GCA_900302755.1 Chromis chromis | reverse complement strand
CTGGACCAGCCCTAATGGGTGGACATGAGCTGCTTGGCATAGGTCTGCGCTCTCCGAGTGCTTTTTTCTAGTTTTAGTTTGTATTGCCCTGTTTTGATCCCTTAGAAAGGGCTGTTGAAGGGGCTGTTTTTGTGACTTTGTATTTATTTTCTCATCTGTTTATTGATAGTGTTACATTGTGTGAGATTTTGCTTCAAATGTGAATGACTGCTCAAAGTGAGAATGTTAGTGTGAAATATAACTACACATTGTTGTTTTCAATAAAAAACATTTGCACAAAGCAAGCTATCCACTTTTTCATGTTGATTAGAGTATTAAAATGATAATTCAAGGGACATTTAGAATAGATAAAAATGTGCGATTAATTTGTGATTAATCGAGAGTTAACTACGAAATTCATGCGATTCATCGCGATCAAATATCTTAATCGATTGACAGCACTAATATATATATATATATCAGTAGGTCGGTGTACAGATAATGGATGGATGGATATATCAGTAGGTTTTAATTAGAACAGTATTAAAAATGCATCCCTGTGCATACAACTAAAGCGTCTCGTTGGCAATGCAATACTTTTGATCCTCCCCTGTCTGTATTCGTTTTAACTCTGTCCATATTACATTTCCGTTTCTGGATTGTTTGTTCCAACTCGTACCACTGGGAGCACAGGAAGTGACAAGAGACTCCTGGGGAAGAAAGCCAAAGTAGGAGGAGAGGAGTGGAGAGGAGAGGAGAGGAGAATGTTGAGGGAATAAGGAGACAAACAGGGTTCCCAAGAGAGCATGAACAGATGAGACAAAGATGGTGTCTGATAGCAGGACGTGGAGTGACAACACAGAGAAGCATTAGTAGAAAGAGAGAAATGGGGAAGAGGACAGAAGTTGGGGGAAGAAAGGAGAGAAACTGACAGTAAGGGCCTAAGAGAATGCAATTTCTGTCCTTTTTGCTCAGAGTGAAATTTTCAGCTTTGTCACTCCACATGTGGCAAATATAATGTATAGATGTATTATGCTCTGCTGCTTTCACCTTCATAATGAGTATATGTCTGCTGCAAATATCACCTTAAGAGAAACTATCTCACTTATCTTTCCTTTTTTCTTGATGATACAGTTTATTCAGTTGAATCTGGCAAAAGCTTAAACTGGGTTATAGGGATTGTGGAAATATGATTTCAACTGTTAAAGCCTTGCAAAAAAAAAGATCCATCAATAATTTTACATATAATTTACCTTTTCCAGACAGAACCTGCTGTAATGCATTAACATTATGTTATTGGTTCCACTGAATATCAATAAAGTGAGATTGTTGACTAGCTAATTGAAATGCAGGACCATGACTGACCAGAATGCTGTGGTACATTAAGATAAGAATATGTTATGCACAGTGATAATTCAAATTAAAGATCCAGAAAAAGAAATAGTGCTTTGTCACAGTTTAAGGAGGTTAGTGACAATAGAAAGCTATAAACAAAGGAGTAAATAGCCAGTAGTAACTCATATATTTCCATAGCATATTGGAATTGTATAATATCTTACATTATTCTGTATTTGTATTTGGTTGGTCATAGGAACGGAGTGAACAGATGCAATATCGTAAAAAAAAAAAAAAGTGTGAAAAGAGTACACATAAATCCGGCAATAGGATAGAAGAAAGAAGCACAAAAGTACTAGACATATTGAGAAACTACACCATGGTTGAAGACAGGCGGGAGAGAAAAGTAGATCTGGCAGAGTTGAGAGGAGCGAGAGCAGGAAAACATCAGTGGAGAACTCATCACAATGCAGTGCAGCAGAGCAGCTCCCGGCCTGCACCACAGGAATCCCATCTTCAGGGCTCAGAGCAGGTAATAGGAATGCTCCAGCCATTAATGCTGGGAGAAGAAGAACAGGAAAAACCCTGTGTTCTCTGTTGAAGCCTTAGCCTTTCTATTGCCCACCTCTGATTCAGCAGCAATCCACACTAGCACACCTAAGAGAAATGGATTAAAAGCATTTCACAACTCGTATGGTAGCCAACTTACATACAGGGCTGTGTGAGAAAGACACTCAACACAGGAAAATAAGACTAAAAATGGAAAGTGTTGTTTTTTTTTGTTGTTCTTTTTTTCTCCTTCAATTACAAGGCCAGACACGGGAGCTCTGTTTACTCAGTGTTCTGCATATCCATTTGTTTTTAATGCTAATAGATTTAGCTGAAACTACAAATAGAGAGGCATATTTTACATTAACTCTGATTATTCAGCTTGACATTGAAGAGTATAAAGAAAGCAACACCGAATCTCATTATACTGTGTACTTCTCCACAGTCTTTTCCTCAAAGGTATTACCACCAAACAATTTCATAAGGCTAAATTTCCAGATCATTCAGGAAACCTTGGTGAAATAACCTCTTTTTAGTTCTCTAACAGCTGCGTAAGAGAAACTAAGCAATTTACAGGCATTTTCTTTTGCACAAACTCACTCGTGGGTAGCAGGTGTGCGTGCATTTTTGTGATGAAAAATATATTTAACAGGTTTGCTAGTTATCTTAATCTACTGGCAAATTGTAATGTAAGTGATGAGGAGATAAGGGAAGCTGGTAAACTGAAAATATACGGCAAAAAAAAAAGAAGAAAAAAAAACTGTCACAGGAACAATTTAGATTCTCCTCAAAGGAAGGTATGCCGCTTGCAACTGTGAGTACACTGCCACAAAAGACTGGCTGATGACCTGATGACTGAATCCATCCTACAAAAACTACTAGGATACCTTTGCTCAGATGAAGTTCATTTTGATCCTTTTTTGCCTTGCTGGGAATATTTTAGACTTTTTTTATGCTGTTTTTTAGTGTGAAAATAGCTCAATAAATTAGATCAAAACGTTTGAAGGAATAAAAGTCATGTAACGTCTGTCAGTGTTTCTTGAGATGGATATTTTGGATCTTTAGGGACTCGGGACCTTATCAGAACTTCTCTGTTCCTTGATTTTATTCATTTAAGCCCTGAAGTAATATATACACAGATCAGGCATAACATTATGACCACTTGCCTAATATTGTGTTGGTACCCCTTATGTGGTCAAAAATACCCTGAACCATTGGGCATTGACAAGAGGACCTCTCAGGGTGTCCTATGGGGTCTGGCACCAGGATCTTGGCAGTGGATCCTTTGGGTACTCTGGGTTGTGCAGTGGGGCCTCTGTCAATCCAACTTGTTCCACTGCATCCTGTTGATGCTTGACCAGAATGGGGTCTAGGAAGTTTGGAGGTCAAATCAACATCTTGGGCCATTGTCATGTTCCTCAAGATGTTCCTGATTCTTTGATGTTTTTGCCATGTGGTGCGGTGCATTTTCCTTCAGGGGTTTAGTAAGTGCCAGTCATTGAGTTGCTGAAGAGTTCCTGTGTGTATCAGATAACAATTTGAATATAAACCTCAGATGTTGTTGCATATGTTGTAAGATATCAAGACGTGTAAGTGACAATGGGAAAGCAACAAATGAATACTAAAAAATATAGTTAGGTTGGTGATGTTAATTACGGAAGCCCTAAACGGCCATGGTTCAACTCAATTTTTTCGCTCCGTTTTCTCGAGAAAACGAGATAATTCTCCTCCATTTTCTCGTTATAACGACAAAATTATCTTGTTTTCTCAAGAAAACAAAATCGTTTTCTCGTTATAACGAGTTAATTTTCTGGTGAGGTAGAAAGCGAAACCAACCTGCCAGACCACTGTTAAGGATGATAACTTGTTTCCACAGACTTGCAAAAGTACAAACAAACACATGAACAGGCTTAACTTACCTCATTAGAGTGTGCAGCTGCAGTAGAGCACCTTCTGGTCTGGCGGGTTGGTTTCGCTTTCTATCTCACCAAAAAATTAACTTGTTATAACGAGAAAACGATTTTGTTTTCTCAAGAAAACAAGATAATTTTGTCATTATCACAACATAACAGATTTTGTTATCGTGTGATAACGACAAAATTATGTCGTTATAACGAGAAAACGGGAGAATTATCTTGTTTTCCCGAGAAAACGGAGCAAAAAAACTAAGTTGAACCATGGCCGTTTAGGGCTTCCGTGGTTAATATTTTGTTCATTACTATGTTCAGAAAAGTTTACTGGCAACAAGGTACAATATTTAGTGATGGTCAGCAGAATGTAAGGGCTAAAATTTATTTAACAACATCCTCTCTTTTAGAAGTACAGTGTGAACTGTACATAACTTTGTAAAAGAGAAGATGCTTAGATGAGATTTAAAATTACATTTTGACATATATCAGAATAAAATTTCAACAAATTCTGAGCTTGTCCACAAAATAAGCCAGTTGTCCATTACGAAGCCAGGATGTCTTCTTCTATTGCTATTAGAGCTGCTTGTCTCTCTTCCTGCTAACATAATCAGCAGCATAATCAGCTCAATCTGTTTCATGGTCCTTTGCTACCGGTAGAGTTGAAGCCACGCTTGCCAGCTTTCCTAGATGACACTCGCCATCATTTTGTATCCAGATCACTTGGTATTCACCTAGCATCTCTCATTGCCTTCCTGCATTTGTCAAACCCTGGCGTGGATTCACGTTCTCCCATGATGCCCCTGGTCATTTGGTCATCTGGCCATAATCAGATCCTTAGTATCTGCTTCATTCTTGAAAATGAGTTCAGTTGACAAGTTAATATTCTCGTCTTCCTCCAAAGCATGTCTGTGCTGTTGTTTTGGTTAACTTTAGCTTAATGTGTGCAACCCTGATCCTGACACCATCTGTTTGTCTCCTTTCTCTGTTTCCGCTCACAGCCACCAATATGCAACAACCTAGGCATGTCCATGCCAATAAAAGACAATAATAGCATGACTAAACAAGATTTCACAGAGACAATAGTTATTTGGCCACAACAGCAGCTAAAAATCAACTGCAACCACCATTTTTCTTCGTTTTTTTTTCTGTCAGGGAAATGCTACATTCAGCTGCACTGTACATAACAGCTTTTGGGTCATGGAGAGATATTCATCTAGAGCTTCCAAAGATTAGGAAGCCAACTGCTTTGCTATGTCTTATGGTAATGAAGGGTTGTTTTTAATAAGCTGCCTCTCTCACAGGAATGTGGGACTAATATCTCAGCCTAAGTAGGAGGGTCACTCAGGTCAAATCCAGATGAAATTGCTGCTCACTTTTAATTCCAAAATCTTCAGTATCTATTGAAACATAAAAGGGGAAAAAATGATTTAAATATTAAGATCTATTCGGGGTTATTACAGTGCCAAGGTAATGACTATATTATGAAACACACTTTTTGTTCAAATAAAACTTGTGTTAGATATTAAATATTTGCTTTTAATGGAAATATTTGGGTTGCACAAATGTTTATTTTATACAAAACGAATAAGCAGAAGACCATGCAAACATGAAAGTCTCAGAGGACAACATTGCCACAGACAGTAGATTAAATGTTACTTAATAATGGCACTATCAGCTTAGATGAAGGATCAATCTCCTCTACCTCAGAAATAAGAGCCCATCAAACACTACTTTAATTAGCAGGTGTGACTTCTCAAATACGTCTTTGAGACCATTAAAACATTATTTGCATGTTTTAATAGACCAAAGTGCGCTAAATTGAAGATTATTCTTAAAAGTTCATATCATATCTTGATAAGAAGTTCCATTTCACACAGGCTTAGCGATCCACCTGGCAGCAGGTACAAAAATAATCAGATAGTTTAAAGTGAACATAGGCTCACTGGTGGGTGCTGTTTCAAACTTCAAGTGCTCTTATTCCACTCACATTTTGAGTGTTGTGCTCAGCATTGAGGAGGGAAGTCACATCTGCCCCAGAGTTTCCCTCCTCACCCTTCAGAGGTCCATCCCCTCCATTTCCAAAATTAAGCAAGTATGCAAGAGGGACCCTAGATCGATGAATACTCATCAGCCTCGCCATCTGGCCCCAGTTTGTTTTCTTAGCAAATGAAGCTGATTATTGAGCAGGGTGGCTAATGGCATTGAAATCTACTGGGCTGCTCCTGCTTTACTCGGCCATCTGAATTTCGCCGGAAAATCTCTATAATAATGGATACTGAAATAGCCTCAGATGCGACCTATTTAGTGCATAAGCATGCTAGCATAATGGTTGATAATGCATGCAGGTGTTTTCAATCAGCCTTTTAATGGTGTTGACATCACTGATTCGGGTGTGGTCGGGAGTGGAACATGCTTGAAAATATCAGCCTACAGACAGCAGTGCAGCTACTGTTTTCTGTCATTGATAAGCCGAGTTATCATATGTTATCAGTGACTTGCATGGAGGCAACTAAAACCAGGACCGGCCTTTCTTATTGATGCTGTCATTGCTTATTTCTTTCACAAAATGAAATACAGAACAAAAAATTCGCTAGATTGCTCAATTAAAGCATTCCAAAGTTTGCATTTTAAATTCTTAAACTCATCAGATTTAACACTCAGCATATGCATCTGTTGTATTGCTAATGTGTATTTTAAAAGAATGGATAAGTTCAGGCAGTTAAATTCAGAATGAGTGTTACACAAATGCACTCCTCCTAATGGCTTTGTTAGAAAAACTGTTTTAAAAAAGAACTACCCTCTAAATTATTATCATTTCCTGCTTCTGCAGTCTACACAAAGTCACATAGATTTTTTTGTGAGCCTTGGCTTTTAATACAAGCAATATTTCCTGTGAAAAATCCCTTTTTTTGCTCAGAATATGCTTGTATCTCTCTGGATTTGAAAGATGGGTTCAGTTGAATTCTCCTGTCCTTCCCCAACTGTGACAAAAGTTAAAATTCTGAAAGTCTACTTTGTATATTGAATTCACTCAACATGGTAAAAAAAAAAAACTGCAGCACCAACGTAAAAAAGCAGAACACCGTCTGGCCCCGATTTGGATCTCTCTCACGCACAGCTGTGTTAATGTTAGCATTGACAAACCTGAAAAGCAGTAGGCGATTATTTATTTATTTATTTGGGGGTGGGGGGGTTACATCCCACTTGTTAGCCAAAATTACCAAAATGCATCTCCATTGTTAACCCGCCATCCCCCATGTGCATGAGTGTGTGTGTTGGTTGGTTGTGTGGGAGCAGTGAGGTGCTCTCATTGGTCCGTTCACCCTGTTTAAAAATAACCAATCATGTACTGCTGATAAGTGCCGAAAAATGACATTATACATGAACAAAAATTGCTGATAGCTTTGTTGTATTCAGAGCTTAACAAGAAGTTTTGAGCTGAGTAACTTTAACTGCAATGAACATCATGGCTGTGGCTATTTACTCACACTCCCCTAGATAAAACACAGGTACCCAGCTTTCACAAAGGATTATAAATGTGCTTCTAGTGCCTGTCAAACCTCCATCAGACCCTGTCTTTCCAGCAGAGAAGAGGAGAGTCTTCTCCACATTGCTGTCTATATATTGTAAAAGGTGGTCAGTGTTGTCAGGTTTTGTCAGCAAACAGTAGCTTAAAGTCTGCTTTAACAGTTTTAATTTGCATTTTACTGTATTTACATGTTTACATAATTAAATTTAGAAAATGAAACAAAATGTAATCAACTCTAATTATTAGATATTTATCAACATGTTATCGTCTAAATCTACCTCTAATTTCAAAAGCTTTTTATGAAGGCTGTGGAAATATGATGAAAAGCAAACATGAAAACTTCAATCAAACTAAACACTTCAGTCAGTAGTAAATAAATAAAAAAAACTCAGTTAAGTTCAATTTTATTTATCACTAATTGAGCACAAAAACAAAGGAGAAGCAACTCCCAACAGAAATAATAGAGATCAGTGATTGGTTGTGCTCCTGTTTGGCTGCTGATCGGTTGACTGAACATCCTGTGGCTCTAACCCCACACTCTGAACACAGGAAAAACGAGCTCTCATCTCGGAAAAAATTGCTAGGTTGTTTTTTTTTTTTTTTTTTTGATTTGACAAATGCAGAGAGGAAATCACTAAGCTGGCACCACTCAGTTCTCCCTGACCCTGAAGCCACACTTCCTGCAGTAATTGCTCCCTCATTGCATTTTTTAAATATAATGTCAAAGAGGTTTCCAGCTGAATATGAGATGCAGTTACTTTGAACTAGAGTACCCATAATTCAGATGTTCCTATTGTTTACACAATATAATTACAGATAGTGAGGCATTTCAGCCTGCTTGCTGATTTCCCCAAGTTTTCATTCAATTTTTTCAGTTCTTCTCCTTGTTCAGTTTTCAATTCTCCTGCAGCTGGAGTATATATCGATGTATCTTTTCTGATTTGCCCTACCAGCGGCTTCATTTCTCCTGCCTGCAAGAATCTTCACTTTTGAGGGTTTACTCAGATGTTAGAACCTTGTTTCTAACCACGAGCACTTCTAGTTGTGTTTGATAAAAATGTATGATGGAGCCAACAAGTGCACCTATTTACCCTTCTCCAGATATTTTAAACATCTCTTTGCTTTCAAGAACAACAAACACCTTCAGGCAGGGGCATTGCTTTCCTGAGGGCGTTTGGCCTCTGAACTCCTGAGTCATTCTGCCCAGAGTTATGATTACATTTAGCTATATTAAAAAGTCCACTGAGATCTGTAACTCAAATTGCTCTTTACTTTTTTACTTCAAATACTAGATACTTAGTAGATCAGTCTTCATTGTCTCAGCCAGGTGTCGTGCTTGGGTGTCATTATAGTATATACTGTAACTGACATACAGTTATATACTATAATGCCACCCAGGTAAAACAGTTGCAGTCGCTTGTTGTTGCATAAATGACATTGAAAGATCTGGCTCAGACACTGTTGTTCAAGTCAACAAATTCAGTTGTTCCCTATGGAAACAGGAACAAAAGGCACTATTCTGGTTATTCTCAGAAATAAAAAAAACATACACGCCACTGTTGTATTGTGTGAGGTCAGTCCGGCTCCCATTTCAGTGGGTTTTTTTTTGTTTTTTTGTGGGATTTCCTGCAGAATGGTGATTTACATAGAGGATGGCAGAGTATTGTGCTTGTTTGTTTGAAGTGGGTGGTTCTCAATTGAAAAAAGGTGATGTCACTTCTGAACACCAATCAGGTTGTAGCATTATTTGAATAAAGACCTGATATGACTCGTGTCTGTTGAAAACTAACAGCTAACTTGCAACTATGATAAATGGAAATGGATAAGGAAATACTTTTTTGATTTTTTTTAGCTACTTTATTATCAGATTTACAAGTAGAGCTGCTCCTATACAGTATACACAAACACATATAGACACATAGACATACATATATAAGTAGAGCAACTTCCCAGCAGCAGTTTTGTTGTTACTGTTCTTTTACTACATCTTGTTTTCTAGAAGTGTGGATATTCAAATTCCATTCCTTCAACTCAAATCAGTTATGACAAAACTTTCCCTTTGACCAACGGAAAAACAAAAAACAAACATCCAGCCTCCTTCTTAAAAAAAGCCACGTGACCACCCTTGAGAAAATAATTACCGTTGAAAACTTAACGGTGGAAACAGCCCATCCCCCAATATGACTATTGACACCACCCTTTGGCCCGTGCCTGTGTTTGAATGAGGCACACTCCAGCAGTGCGGCCCCCCATTCAGAGAGATTTCCTTCATTAGCTTCCTCAATACCCAAGCCACTTTTATGGCTCTTTACTCCAGCTGTCTCTCTTTAGAAACCGCCCATACAATTTTCACTGGCGAATTCAAAAATGACAGCCTGGACCATTGCTGAACACAAACAAAAAAAGGGTAACATGTATTTATATTAAAACCTTATGTATGATCGCAAATGTTAGGTTTAGTAAAGCAACATGTGTAGTCGACTCTATATATATTATTTTCTTTACTTTAATCTAATCTTACTCTGTATCACTTTTGTTTTCACTTTTCAACATCACTTACGTAAACCATCATTTTCAGGTAGTTGAGTGTTTTAAAAAAAAATGCATTTATACAAACCTATTTGATTGGCCAAAACAGCAAAACACTATGAAATGTCATGACGTGATTGGTGGAGAAGCCAGAATCAGTATCCTGTTTTTGTTTGAATGATGCAACGGCCAGATGCCAGGGTCGCCGGGGCCCCTCTAACAGCACACGACTGCCAAGGAAATCTCTTCATCCGTTAAAATACCGTGAGGCCCTGTAACTCAAGATCAATAGCTCCGAGACAGGATGTGATGTCGTTTTCTGGTCAGCTGATGCGCACTGTGTGGGTGAACAATAGCGACAACACTGAGCGCACGTGCTCCATTGTTGCAGTGAAACTGAGACATAAGGCCTTTCCCCTTGGGGCTTCCTTCCGCCTCCCATCTGTCTTTGTTGTCTTTGATTGGTAGACAGCATGTGGCTCCAACGGTGTCTGAACAATGTCAAGAACACTGATAATGTTATGGTTTAAAAAACACAGTCGCCACAATGTATTCACATGTATGTGGCTGTATGTGGGTCATAAAAATACAAAAGAGGGGCTGCTTAGAGTTTCTGATATGACAGAGCTAAATTTGTCAGGTGAAATTGCAATTGTATTTTTCACCAAAGTATTTTCACAATTAAATATTACCCTAAATTTATGTTTAAAATCAAATTTATAATGATGATTTAATACATTGTATTTTAAACGTATCTATTCAGATATGTGTTTTGCTTATTGTTACTTTAGTTGGATGCTTGACCTTCACTGTGCAGAATGATGTATGCACAGAGTCTGACGCAGTCATCTGCTGTGAAAGAGTCTCTGTATTCACCTCAAAGGGCAACTAAACCCCCAAATTCAACTAAAACTCTAACAGCAGAGGAGTCAGGGAGCAACAACTGTAGTAGACATCACCTTGTGGCTGCGTAGTGTTTGACACCAAAGGCCAGAGGATAAAAGGGGAGATCACACCAATAGAAATGGCATCGGCACTGGTTACTTGTGCTTTCATTATGTGATGTACAATGTTTTTTTTCATACAAAATCATTTGAAAAGGAGCTTCTGTATAAAACTTTTTTTTAAATATCAGAAACCCCCAAAAATGACTTCTTTTAGAATTTGATCCATTCAGTCCAGCAACACTTGGGAAGTCTAGAGGACTCCATCTGGGTTAGTAGGTCAAGATTCTAGGTGATGAATATTGACGTTCGCAGCAATAAACACCACAGACACACACATCAGTGAACCTCTAATAGGACAGCAATAGTGTGCTTATTTCATATTTTATGTCTATGTAGGCACGTGTATGATTTTGTAACATCACACATAGTCTGAAAACCAATTGTGTGATGTGGAAACTTGAAACTTCCAGTGCCCATACACGAAGAAGAGGCTTTTTAATGAGGAGACATCTTTTGTCCAGCAACTTGAAGACAGGTGGGGTTGAAGTTGGGAGCGATGTCTGGCCGGACCAATAATTCATTCCACTGACAGTGATTAGGCAGCAAGGGAGACCTGTTTTTGAGCTGCAGGTCTCATTTTGGGGTTTAGGCCTTTCTCAAAATCTGTGTTTTTGTTCTTTGAGAGTCTTGAAACATCATCAGAGACGAGTACTGTTCCAATTTAAAGTCTACTTATAACCAAGTAAGATAAAATAACCACAAGTGTTTTTGCTCCACTTGTTTTATTGAGGATGCCTTGAAGGCTGACTCGTGTGGACTTGGGCTAGCAAAGTGTTCCAAACTGTATTTATGATTTTGAGCCATAGCTGTTACAATTTTCATCATAGGATTGCTAGGATTTGTTTTTAGGTCAGAAAGTAACCCTTTAGATCTTGAATATGTCCTACAGTCATTTACCACTGGCTCTCATGCCCATAGCATTTTGATGCGCAGAATAATTCCATTTGGAGGATAAAATTTGGTCTCAGTTGAGATATAACCTCCATTGCTGCCATGTCTCTAAGGTGTGACTGGCCGACATGTTTTTATTGGGCACTACAACAGTGCTGCCTCAGTGGACTTTGGGGTTCTTACATGTACAGGTGTCGCCACAAATAAGGCCTTCTGCCTCCTCTTGTGAAAGGCTGTCACATAGCATGCTGAACACGCCACTAATAACAGTAAACTGAGTTTATCTGTATGTAGGTCCATGCCTTCATCTGGTGTGTAATCCCTCCTGAAAAAAAGGTTGTAGACCAGCATGAGTTCTGTGCTGGTCTATGTTGGTTTTTCCAGCAGGGATGGAAGCTGCATGCTGAGCTGGGTTAGCAAACTGACTGTTCCTGCTGCCTTGTGTGTGTTAATGCCAGCTGTTAGGGATATTAAATGGACACATTTACTTTAGGGGATCCCACTGTCTTAGAGGTATTTTACCTTGGACTAGCCTTTTGAAGTCCATATGATTATGTCTGAATGGTTTTCATTATGTATCTTGTGTGCATCTTATTCATTTTAGTTCAGTTTGTATAGGGTAAATCAGGCTTTGTCTTCAAGGGAGCCACTGCCTTGGTGTTCTTTGCCTTTTTTGGTTGTTGTTTTCATGGTAGATTTTGATTTAACTGTTTTCTTTAGAGCTTATCCCATGCACCTGTCAGCCTTATTACTCACACTGACTTGTGTATAGATTGTGAGTTCCTCCTGCACTAGGTTGATATGTTGCTTGTGCCATTAATCTAATACAAATGCTGTTAGACAGTGTGTTTGTGACTCTTAATGTATTGCTACCAGCCAACCTCTTCTTTTAAAGTTGTTTTTATCCAAACAAAAATAATAATAATAATTTTTTAATCTGTTCACTGTTGTGGAAATTATCCAGATTTTCAATGAGAAAGAAAGAGCAGATACAATATTTTGTGGAGAAGAAATCAGTATCAGTACAGTGAGAATATTCTAAATTACTTAGTTTCATTCTTCAACTGTATTTAACCAAGTATTTAAGCTAACTACTTGTGTTTACTCTTTTGTTGTTAGCCAAGATCTTCCTCATCCAAATACATTTCCAGAAGTTCAGAAGTTAAATTAATCATTGCTGAACCATGGAACCATGGAAATGTCAATTTGTCTGGCCCGGGTAAAGCTTGTTTTCCCACTTTATTTAATCATTTTTGAATGAAATTAAATGGGACAGTACTGTATGTATACTCTTTTACTGTAAATACTGTTTGCTTGGACAAAAAGGTCATTTCATTTCATTTTTCATTTCTTTTATTTATCTCAAGACCCTGATCACATGGAATGGTCCACAAAAGGGAACATACACTACCAACAAAACAGTGGCATGTTTAAGCTTCGGAAAAGCACCTAGTTGCCAAATTACTTTAGGATTATTTGATTACAATGACTATTTTAATTTAAACTTCAAAAATCTGAATAATTGTTTGGCAAATAATTGACAAAATTATCCAAAGAAACCCAACAAATTCAAAATTTCCTTTGGATTCCCTTCACCAGGAAGAACAATTTGGCAGAACCAGTCTCAGGCAAGGCGACCATCTGCATCGACTGGTTGGGGTTAGGTAAAGGGGAGAAAAAACAAGATAACAGATAGTAGGCAGACACACAATGCACAGGAGAACAATAAACACTTAGGAGGTCAGTGATGTCAGTCACTGCAGATCAGAGGTCTGTAGCTCCGTAGCCCGCAGTTACAGTTTTGATTTGTATATAACAAATACTTTTCCAGTTCAGACTCTTGTTTGAATTCTACATAAATATCACATGATTTCATACTTCTGTGCTCACTTTCCTACTTTTGCAGAAACTCTTCTGCCTCTGTTCAACAGTTCATTACCACCAGTTAACGTTGTTACATTTTTGTGTTAGCCAGAGATAAGAAAATCCACAATCATTCAATATCTGCTTAACCTGCAAGACCCACGGTGACGCATATACTCCAGTATTATATAGGCTAGCAGATAATTATATATTATTGGATTCAGTCTAATGAAATCGGATGTACTGTTGCTACAAGTCTCCTGCCTTCCTCTTGAAGAAAAAGTTTGTTTTCTGTACTCACACTAGAGTTTGCTGATGATGTGAAGTGCATATATATGACAAACATTTCAATAAACTGTCTAATACATACTTGCAGCTCCTTGAACTTACTTGAACAACCTTACTTGAAGAGTCATACTTGTTCTCATACTGGGAATACTATCTCTCTGTCCAAATTGTTTCAGTCTGATTCGGGTTGAAGATGTCTACAGTAGATATCGGCCATCAGTGCAATACAATGGAGCACTATGGCAAAAAAATAAAAAAATTACATTTCAGCAGTCAGCAGCAATCCAGATTGATGACGCATGACACATGCAGTCTGTTCTTACTCCTGTTATTGCCGATACCCAGCTTCATTACTTTTTTCAAGAAAGGTACTTCAAACCAGTGTATACTTTATATCAGAAGGTGGAATAGCAAACAGCAACAATAATTCTGTGTACAGGCATATATTACCAGGTATGACTGATTTTTTTTTTTTTTAGTATTATAACTTTGGTGAGTGTAAATAAGCTGTTTGTTTTATTTTCTCTCTGAAATGTGTGAGGTGACATTTCCTGTCTGGCACTTCTCTGTAACACATCATAATGTTCAGTGCAACAGAAACAGACTCCAAATCACAGCACTTTTCAGGTAGTACTGATATTGCATCCTGTAAAATTTGATCCCGTTTGAGGCTACAAAGGGTGCGCCACATCAAGTGCATAAATCAGTCAAAACACATCTTAGACCTCCCAAATGTCGTCCACTATTTACAGTATATTACTATAATATGTGTGAGTATATTAACTATGCATGCATCTCTGTGCTGTGTATGGGTGCACATGCAAAGGCTGTCTGAGAAGGGTTTTGAAAATTTTGTCTCCTGCTGATTAATGAAATAAAGTGAAAGTTATGCCACCCACAAGTACACTATTTCATGTATTACTACATGTGAGGCTCTTTCATAAGTTTGTTTATTTTCTGTTCTTTTTTATATCATTTCATTTCCATTAGTTGAAGTTTCAGCTGCCATAACGTCCTCAGAAATATTAATCACATGGCTTTGTGATTCTTTTTTTTTTTCAATCTAATATTACCTTTCTCATCCCAAAATGCAGAAGCAATAATGAGTAGAGGCATCAATCCTACTTTCTGACACTTTACGCTTGAAGAAGAATTTTCATGTCAGGCAATAACTGCTAGTGAGCCTCAGTGGCACAAGCTCTGGGCTTGCGCCTACACCAAAGCCTAATGGGATAAATCAGCTCTTGCATAACTGGGGGCAATCACTCACTCCGTCTCCTCTCTGACAGGACTCAGTTATGGCTTCTGGGTAATATCATTTCTGTTATCTTAAGATATCAAATTTCTGTCTTTATTGGCAAAGACCTTAGCAAATGGAAGATAGTTTGCTCGCTTTGGCAAGACAGGATGAAAAATGAAAGCGTATTTATCCACCTCACAAGCCCCGTTTAGGATGGAGAGCTCAGGACTTTGGTGACATATTAAAGGAATCAAATATTTTACAAACTTCAGTGTCATGGAGCTTTTATGAAACCTAAACTCTCTACCTTAACTAGAACTTTATTGGGGATGTTTAGATCTACTTGCCTCAAGGGCTGTTTTACAATGCTTCATGCTCTCGTGCTTTTCAGTGTACACTTCCAATACTAATTTGTGATATATCTCATTACCTATCACAGTATAAAATGTTGTTAAAGTATATTTATTTATAATTTTTTCACCGTCAGCAGTATATCCCATCATGAATAAAACAATGAGCTCTGCAGTTTCATGAAAAGTCAATCTGATAGACACTGTCAGTGAGTATCTCATTGTGTCTTGCAAGCTCAAGAGTGCTGTTGTACTATATTCATTTAACTGGCTCTCAGAGAGTACTATACATATTTGACAGGGAAAATATCCACAGTTGGGTTTTTTCTTTTGAGAACATTTCGTTTTTACTTGTGGCTTACATATTCATAATAATAATGTGCACAGTGAAGCAATAAAAGAAGTGAAAACACTGCAGGTTGCATGCCAACAGTGCAGATGATGTGGACTTAACTCTTAAGTATATTTCTCCTCAAAGCGAAGTGACACAGAGCTGTAGTATGAATTGGTACTCATTATCTAGCGTTGTAATACCCACTGTGTGAATATCACCTTTTGAAACACACACACGGTTCTTAAAAAGAGTTGCTTGAACTCTGCTTGAACAAGTTTGTGTGCTTGTTGTGACTACTTGACTGTTGGTCTGTTTTATTCTGATTTAGGCAACTTGTTTCAATTCCTATCTGAACTATAAATTCTCAACTTTGTACAGTTTTGTTTATTTTTAATGCCGCAGATTTTTTATGACTGTCAAAGAAAAGGAACAAGCAAGAACCGAGGAAGAAAAGTTACCCCTCAAAAATATTAACGCCGCCGGCAATGAAGCCTAACACACTGATCAGAAGACTTTCGGTTCAACAAAAAAGATTTTACTGTTGTCAGGTCTACCGCTGTGAATGAAATCAGCTGTGCTAACTGTGGAAACACTCTCTCCACACTTCTGTTGGCAGGATGGGGGTGATGTGTCAGTGTGAGGTTTAGAGAACATACTGTAACCAAAAAAGCTGATAGAGTGTTGGAACAACACATTAGATATACTCACCTATCTCATCAGAAATTGGCAATTACTGCATAGGAAAATCCTGTTGATTGGTAGAACGTTGAAAAGAGATGGGCCTTGTGCTATATAGCGAAGTGAAGTCCTTTTGTAATCGGAAAAAGATGTTGCCTTCTCTCACTTTCCTGCACAAGGCCATTCACCACTTCTAGGTCAATGAGAATGGTGGGTTGCACTGGTGTTAAAAAATAAGTTACGTGTCTTTCTCAGTTTCATTTTACAGCTAAAATCAACACAGAGAGCAATGGACTTAACAATTAAATGTGTGGAGCCTCACCCAGAGGATTATGGGTTGAAGCTGAGGATCTCCTAACGTGATCGGATGAGGGAGGATGAGCTGGAGCTGGAAGTGGTCTACAGTCTCCCAGGTCCCACTGCTGATAATTGGTTTCATAATACTTTAACTCCATCAAGCTAAAGAGAAAAGATTGACCCTTGTTTGACTATTAAATGCTTTCTCTTGCCTCTGGGCCTTGATGTCTTTTTTTGTGAGAGTGTAATATTATTAAAGCTATACTGTTTTTGCTCCTTGGGCTGACTTTCAGTTGCAGTTATTGGATAATTACTCCACTTATGCATCAATCAGCCCCTTTTCCTTATTTGTCAAAACTACGTAGTCAGTCACCTGGTAGAGAATCACACTAGACTTCCTTGACCTCACAGTGATTCTGATCAGCTTTAGGTTGAAAATAAAAACCCTGGTGCCATGACACCCCTGAAGTCTCCTGTCCACCTGCAGGCCCTTAATAATGATGATGACTCACCCGCAACCTGCTACCCAACAACCAGATCTGTCCGTTACATCAAGTGTTTTGTTGCCTGATATTGGCAGCAAAAAGGGAACAATAAAAAAAATGTTTGTTTTTACAACCTTGTGTTCGAGATTGCAATTCTCACCGGTGCAGTTTTCATCCTTGGAGGTATCCTTTCAAGATCATCTCAGTTATGTAAGTAAGTACAAGCACAGTGCCAACACAATATCTGGTATAACTGAAATCTTTCATTTCTTCTTTCCTCTCACATATCTCATTATCCTGCTCTCCATTACATCAATATCTTCAGAATGTATGTAACTACATTAATTTGTTATGTGTTGAATATTTTCATATCAGGTATTCCAGTCAATGACTATTTTTCCATGTTTCTTTTTTATTGTAATAGCCTTTTGTCGTTATGTAAATTCAAGTAGCCTTAATGTATGTATCTTCTTTATCATATTAGAGATAGACATACAGATTTAAGCAAATGGCCCAAGAGATAAGACCTCATTAAATAACTACGCAGTTATCCCAATTAAAGCACAATTATCCGCACAAATGCAGGCAGGTATGTAAGAACTCTGCATACTCTGTGCTTACAAGTCTATGTTACATCAAGCCAGGGCATGAAGACAACACTCTCCTGTGAGACTAATTTGAAAACCTACGATGGCTAATTACATGTCGACAAAAACACAGCTGCCATAAATGTGTTAAGGGACATTAATGCTCAACTGTAGAGTAAGGCATCTGTGGATTTAAAAAAAAATGGTATAACGTATAAATTAGACCACAGCAAATTGTGATACAGCAGTGAAATATTGTGCACTTCCTTTGAGCAAAAGCAGGTTTCGTACTATCATACCAGTCTAACTTTGTGGGTTTTTTTGCTCTTAATGTGAGAAACCATAAGTGCTGGGATTTCATGAATATTTTAGAACGTATTACATATGTAGTCCTGTATGCATATTTCATTATATATGAATGTTTGATCTCTCTCCATTCTGTATAGCTGCAAGTGATTAGTAGGCATAGCCTTGGATATCAATACTTACAGAAATGACTAGGTAAAGCAAGGCAGGGCAAGTTTATTTATATTGCGCATCGGTGATTCAAAGTGCCTTACAAATAAGCAGAAAAAAATAAAGCAAAGTAATGACAAGTACATTAGGTCCGCTAAAAGTTTAATCTAATACAAGCCATCGCAGGGTACCTTAAATTAAAAGGTGAAAAAATTATAATAAGAAAAATAACAACTGTTTCCGTACCTATTTTTCATTTTACAGTAAAGGAATATATAGAATCTGTGATCTCACTGTTTGATATATCTGTTTACTGATCTTGCAGCAATCACAGCATTTGGCAAGGTTGGATCTCTTTCTGTGGGCTGACACCCTTTGATGTCTCCCTGGTTGTTATTTAGGCCTAAATACCTTGAACTCCTCCAGGGATAAATAAGTTCCTCAATCCTCCCCTCTCATGCTGCCACAGAGGATAAATTATATACAGATCTAGTTCTACTTCCTCTCATCATAATAATATGCTTTGCATGGCTTTTCCACTTCATCTAGAATCATGGTAATCCCTGTGCTTCTGTGTAATTATCTCTCCTCTAGGCTGATCTCAGTGCTCCTCACCTGCTCAGCCTAGTCACATTACCTCCTCACTTTTATCTATGACTCTTAAAGCTGCTGCCAAGGGTCCTCTTAAGTCACCCCACAACTTTTCCCTGTACAGCCTCCTCCCCAACACACACCCTCTCTCAATCTCTCGCTCTCTCTCCTATTCCCTCTGTTTCTGACTCAAGAGGAATGCGATTAGTAGAGGAAAAAAACAGTGCTTAACAGCAAATTTGTATTGCGGATATATCCCTCATTAATTTCCCAACCATTCTAATAAGTGGAATGAAAAGAAAATAATGGAAATATAATTTGCTAAATTGACAAGGAGTCATTGGGTACCTGGGGGAACGCAGGCTGTTCTTTTCTGTTATGCATATTATCATACCATTCTGGCCTATTCTTGTGGCTGACACTAACTGTTACTCAAGGAGGAGATTTTCCTCTATCTAAAAATTGTAAAATCCGCTCTGTTTTTATCAAATGGCCTGAAAAGACGTTTTGTTTTGTTTTTTAAATAAGAATTTCAACAAAAAATAAATGATGGACAAATTGTGACAGCTTTAAAATGAGGAAGAATATTTCTGACAGTAACTTTGCTGGGTGTACCTTATATTTTTTTTCATGCATCTTTCAATAGCTGTCAAAAACATATACATTAAGGCATTGAGGGGTAGCATTTAACTTCAAGAAGTGGAAATGAATCCTGCATGGTTTT
>OMNN01099490.1:0-11925 GCA_900302755.1 Chromis chromis | reverse complement strand
AAAATGCCTAGAGGCTAGATCATCTCTCCCTATGCTATTCTCTTCATCCACGTTTCTCTGTCTCTCTCGGTCTTCCTCTGTGTATGCTTATAGCCTCTCAATCCATCCATCTAACCATACATCCATCTATCTATGATGTCTATGTTTGTCACAGTATGAAATCTAAACTGTCACACAACGGCAGGCAACAGGTAACAACTCAATCAACATTTATGAAAACATGACATCAACAATAACAACGCTCCATCATACATGAGCACGCCAACACACACATGACTCTTTTTGCTCTCTGACACATGGAGAAAACCTCTGTCGGCGGTGCAGGTAACTCATACATAAACATGAATTACAATAAACAGAAACGATGTTTGCAAGATGTTTAAACAGGGAGACAGGCGGGCTGACAGACAGATTGGCAGGGGCAGACAGCGCATACAGAGAAGATATGCAGGCATGATGCTGAAAAAAATTGAGAAATTCAACGTGCGCAGGCATACATCTTGCATCTTGATTCCATTTGTCGCTTTTAGTATTCATTGTAGGTAAGCGGCTCTGTGAATTGTTGTTTTTACATTCCTTTCATTTTACAGTTTATTCATTTATTGGATCTCTTTTGCCTTGAACAGGTTTTATAATTATGTGCCGCTGCGTGTGTCTGTGTGTTGACCTCTCCAGTAGACACCAGGGTGTTTAGTATTCCAGTCCCACACTGACTTTCTCTGGCCAATCATCTCACACTTGTGCACTCTCAACAGAGACACACACACACACACACACACACACACATTTAAATGGCACCCGGCCTCGCTGCTACATAATTTCACTGCAGGCTCAAAGGCTGACTTAATCAACTCTGATCAATGTTCATATTATAAACACAAAGATAAATTGATAATGCTAAACATAATATAGACCTAAGATTAGAAGCCTTTGTCTTCTGACAGATAGCGCTGCTGCACTGATTAAGTTTGTCAAAGTTCCTGACCCAAAGGAGGGTTGTGAGAAGATTAAAATTGGCTCTCAAATCATTTCCGTGTGGTGTGGGGAAGAAATGAGCCTCTGGTTGTGTTGCCAAACCTTATCTTTGGTCTTTGCCACGAAATAACAGTTCATTTAAGTCAATGAGCTGCTCTTTCTTCAACAAAAATAAAAGATACAGTGTTCGTTGTACCTCAAAACATACAAATAATTCTTCTCTAAGTCGCAGAGCTAAATTTCCCAACCTTGACCTGAGAGTGGTGCTGAGGGAAAGAAGGTCAGTGAAGCCAAAAGATTGACTATCTTGTGTTTAAAGCTGACATTCTGACCTGAAAGTCGCTCCAGAGGAAAGCTCACAGTATGTCCGAAATGTGAAATACATTTTAATGTTAACACTGGAATTTTAAATGTTATGTTTAGAAATTGAAATCTTTGCTTGATACTTAAGAAAGGGTCAGAAAGTTATAAAATGTACCCTCTGTGGACCTTCAACATTCACAGCCAACTCCATAAAAACGTAGCCATGACCATGACGGTCTGAACACAGAGAAATCTTGTCCTTTGTTTGGTAACAGATGAAGGAACATAGGTCACCGAAACGGTCCAGGACTGTGACGCATTTCCACACAATGTTGTCTAAAAATCTAAGCGCAAAAAAAAAAATCCAATACTTGAGTCGAGAGAAAAAGCAAGCTTGTAAAATAATAAAAGCAGGCCGGTGGCTGTGAAGAACGGATCAGACTAGAAATATATGAATGTTGTGCAGCTCCTGGTTACATTCAGAGAGCACAGTAGGAGGTAGGTTTCAAAGTTTTACTTTTACCTATTCTCAAAAAAACATTCACCTGACTTGCTATGAAAGCTTTCTGTGTAAGGAATACATCTCATTATTCTGCAGCATCCACACTTGTGGCATTTCGCTCTCAAAGTCCCCAGCTTGTCTCAGATTAGAACTCATTCATCAAACACATGATGACAGGGATTTACATACTGTACAAGGCCACAGCTGTTTTGTTGACTGAGGATTTATAGAACATGGGTATTCTGTTCTTGTATCCTTATTAGATTCCCTCTTTGTTGCTGATTGAACGCAGAAAGGCTCATCTCTGTGTATACATTACTTATTCAGAAGGTTTTTTTCATTAATCTAATCCCTATAATACTACTATACTGAGATATAACTCTCAGAAGGTGTAGGGCTACACGTGTTGGCGTTGGAAACAGAAGAGAACTAAAGAAATAAAGAAGATAATAGATACAGGAAGATCCTCCCTGCAAATTAACAGGATTGGTTCCTTAGATTTTTTACATACAGTTGTGAACAAAAGTTTATATATACTTGTAAAGACCATGTACATTCTGGCAGTGTTGCGCTTCCAATAACTCCTATGACTGAATTTTCTATGATAGATTCTATCTGTCACAGAAAAACAACCATGCAGTTTGGTTCTTTCATAGATTTATTATAGGTCTTTTGGGAAAATTATCAAATCTGCTGGGTCAAAAATATACATACAGCAACTTGAATTATCAGTTCTAATGACATAGAAAGCTGTGTTAATCAAATTTTCTCAGTGGCATGGCCTCTTAACTTCTCGTGAGTGATTACAATTGACTACAGCTGATGACTCCTCTGAGCAAATTTAAATGGGGCCCATTTTAACACTCATCAGACTCACACAAACACTACAATGGGAAAGTCTGAGGAGAGCAGCTAAGATCTAAAAAAAAGCAAATCATTCGCTTGAACAAGTCAGGAAAGTCACCTGAAGCCATTTCAAAGAAGACAGAGATCCCCAGATCATCTGTGCTGTTTGTAAGTATAAAGTGCAAGGTACAGTTGTGTTGCTGCCACAATCAGGAAGAAAACAAAAACTATCACCGGCTGCTGAGAAACAATTTGTCAGGATTGTCAAACCCCAACAACAACAAACCAACCATCAAGCATGCGGGTGGTAGTATTATGTTAGGGGGCTGTTTTTGTGCCAGTGGAGCTGGTGCTTTACCCAAAGAAAATGGAATAATGAGCCGCCACATTATACAGGAAAACCTAAAATCATCAGCCAGAAAGTTGGGGCTTGGATGCTGCTGGGTGTCCAACAAGACGATGACCCCAAACACAAATCAAAAGCGGTAAAGAAATGGCTAAATCAGACTAGAATTAAGGTTTCGAACTGATCTCCCCAAAGTCCTCACTTAAACTCCATCAAGAACCTGTGGACTATGATGAAGAAACAAGTCTGTGTCAGAAAGCTAACAAATTTCATTTAACTGTACCAGTTCTGTCAAGAAGAGTGATCAAAGATACAACCAGAAGCTTGAGGACAGCTACCAAAAGTGACTAATTGAGGTGAGGTCAAGGGATGTTAAACCAAATATTAGCATTGCTGTATGTATATTTTTCACCCATCAGATTTTGTCATATTTCCAGAAGACCTACAATAAATCTATGAAAGAAGCAAAAGGTATGATTGTTTTTCTATTAAAGACACATGGGTTTCAACAATTCCATCAAAGAAAATTCAGTTATAGGACTCATTGGAAACTCAAGACTGCCATGATATAGATGGTCTCTACAAGCGTCTTTAAACTTTTATTCACAACTGTAGGAAAGCCCATTGCATGCTCTGCCATGGTGTTGACTCCTTCTGTCCCTCACAATATGTATTTTAGCATATAAAAAACAGCATATGCACACGTTAAAAGGTAAACAAAACAGATTTTCACCAGAAGCGATCTTCAAATAAACCATTTTCAAACAAAACACCCATTGCTCACTTTGAATATGTTTGTTATTACTTTTATTAATTATTATCATCATCATCAACATTATTCTTCAAGTTTAGCTGTGTAACAAACTTTTCTTGGCTGTCAAAATATGTTGTTGAAATATCATTTTGCATGAAATAAAACCTAAAAACAATAACGTACAGAAAGTAGCAGAATAAAATACAACATGAGAGAGAACATAACCTAAAAAAAAAAAGAAAGAAAAAAAAAAATCCCATTTTTTCTATAAAAGCCATTCAACTGAATAGAGACAAAATTCTACTTAAAATATATTGATTAAATGTACATACTTTGCTGTGTGTGTGTGTGTGTGTGTGAGTGTGTGTGCATGCATGTGTGTGTCTGGCCAATAATAAACTGGCCTTGGTTAACACTGTACACCCCAGAATGTACACTCAATCCGTACCACTGCTTGTATGTGTGTGTGCATGTGTGTGCGTGTGTGTGTTTGTGTGTTGTCCCTTCCTTGGCAATAAGAACATAATAAATGGAGTGCAAGCAACAGCATCATTTTCTATAACACATTCTGACAAAGACAAAAAAATAAAAACACTTCTCCCGATGTAAACGCTGATTTGAAATGCCATCAAACCTAAAAACATACAGTCATTATATCTGAAAAGTTCTCCCAAGTTTCCTTTTAACACGAATATCTATTTATGTTTTAGAAATACAGTATCCTTACATGATTTGTGGGAGTTTTTGTTGGCAAATGAACAAAAGAAGACAGTACAGGGCTTCTGCAGAGCACTTACAGTATGAAAAGTGCATGAGCAAAGTTTTTAATCATCAAGGCTGCTCTCTTTACTTTCAACTCAGTAAGCAAGGGAACGTATTTTCCTTCAAAAGCTAAACTGTTGAAACATTTTGGCATCAGAATTTGTATTTGCCTCAAGCCCACTGAGAAATCCTCATGGTTCATCAAGATGCAATGTAAACCCAGATTTCGCAGAAAGAAAGGCAAAACTAGTTCATCCTCTCTTTTTTTTTCACAGTCCAACTGTTTAATAGAAATCCCATGAAAATCTAGAGAACATTCTCTAAAAAAGACTTAATGTTCTATTCTATCATATGTCAGTCCTCTTGGAAAATAAATGAACCCAAATGTGAGAAAATCCCAACATTGCTTCCAGGAAATTAAAAAAAAAAATCCTGCTTGTAATAAATTCTTTCAACTAACAGTTTAAGCCCATTCAAATAGAGAAACTCAACTTAAACAAAGTCAACACAAGTGGATAGGTCAACCTGTCAGCTCTGGATGTAATGTGGTGTGACACAATCACCGAAACTCCCATTTAAAACTCCTCAGTCTGACTCCCAGCTGAGAAGACCTTCATACATTTATCAAAAGAAGAGATGCAGGGAAGTGGAGGAACACAGGAGAGATGAGTGGTGGAGGATAGTTGCAGCAGGTGGACACGGAAGACAAAAGACGAGCTGGAGAGGTAAAGTGAATGTTACATTAAAAACAGCAGATGAAAAGGATAGAAGTGACACTGAAGGGAGGTAAAGAGGCAAACGAAAGAGAGGGGATACATCAACCGAGGCTCTTTTCATCAGCCACTACAAGCAACATTTGATCCCATCCTCCCTTTATTCATCCACCTTCCTCTCCACATATTCTTCAAAGGCACCCATTCATCCATCTCAGCAGGTATCCCTCCATCCATCCCTTTGTTCTGTCTTTTAAGAACGCTGTGTGTAATTCCTTTTCTCTTTTTTTGTTGCTACATTTACAACTGTAAACAGTTTTTTATTTCACTAGCAGCCCCTTGAGAGGTACCCAAAATGTCATACTAAAAACTTAACACATGAGCGCAAAAGAGCAATTCAGACAAGCGTTTTGTTTTTGAATAATTTTTAAACTGGTCCTATCGCTATATATATATGATGGGACCTGGTTACCAAATGAAGGGCAAACTTCAAAATAAAAGAAGTTTTTGAAGCATGAAACTAATGGAGTTAAGATGCCTTCACTTGACATGTGTAATATGGACAGTAGGAACCATACGTGGTAAAGGAATTGAGCAAATTGATCCGACCAGACTTCATTATAAATATGTTGCATCGACAGTTTGAAGGTTTCTTAGTATTTTGTTGTGAAATATTCAGACAGTGCTGGTTAAACACGTAGTTTGGCATCATGTAAAATGCAATATACCTTCAGTATTTTAAAAGAAACCGGAATCTTTTGCTTAAATACATGGAAAAGTTTGCTCGAAGGTAAATACTAGAAGAATTAGCCTGGAACCAGCATGGCCAATTGCTCTGGTCAAAAGTCCAGCTGTTTCTTTTTGTAGAGTTCTACACAGAGGGGTTAATTTATTGTATTTTATACTGTTTTTGTCAATAAGATCCCATTATCTTCGGAAACCAACAAAGCGTCAACCCACTGAAAAACATGAATACTAATCTCTTCCATAGCACCTTCGAATAACATTTAGTCACATCTGACTTGTAATTTAAAGTCAGAAATACGAAGACTGTTAGTATCTCCCGCTGGGTGAAAAGAGGCATGTTCATGAACTGTATGCAATTGTTGAAAATGCACCACCACTGGAAGTTACAGTAAAGCCCGAAATTATTCATACCCCTAGTAAATTTGCCATGCCACTTTTTGTTCAAATGTAAATAGAAGCTGAGGAATATTTTTTTCCACAATGATGCCTCTTGTACATCGTCTTATTATCTTCTGGGAGACGCCTGTGTCATTTCCAATCAAGAAAAAACTTGCTGGTTGAATAACATTAAGTCAAAATTTACCAGGGGTATTGAATAATTTCGGGCTTGACTACATTAAAAAAAATTCCAATATTAGTAGTAATACAGCTGATTTGGCTAATAGTTTGAATCTGCTTGTCAATGCATGACCGGTAAATAGTAGCTACTTAAGACTATTTACCTGGAGTGGCTACAAAGTTAGCACTAAGGCTAACCTTAGTAACCTTAGTGCATGAACAATGAGCATTACCTTTAGCATGATATGGGCACACTTCTCCAAATACACAGTAAAGAGCATCTTCTAATTGTATCTTCCATAGAAGTGACTGAGGCATACGGCTCAACATTTCTACAAAGTAGTGTACATCCATGCAGAAAAATAATTGAAAGATAGTTAACTAGTGATTGACAGTTAGCATAGCAACCAAAAAAAAAAAGGAAATGGGTCTTTCCCGTGGGCTGAACATGGAAAGTTTGACCAATCAGACAATCAAGTATCATAAACAATGACTCAGACAACTTGGTGCATGTGGGAATCAATCTAGCATTCTGTTTGCCCGACTTCTGCCTGACGTGACTCATAGCTTACATAACATTTTTTGACACAGACAACAAAACATACCTGTTTGAAAAAATGGTACAAGTTACCAGGCACTAGGCGGAGTATTTCTCATTCACGTATTTTGGATAAGCGTAGAAAAATATCTTTTTTTTCTCATTCTTTAGCGTCTTTGATTTTCTTTCGGCCTTATATTATTTCCTTCAAAGGAGTCCCTTGATGTTTCCTTTATGTTTTTTTTTTGTGTTTTCTAGCAACTAAGGCAGCAAGGCTGGAGAAGTCATTCTCTCAGTAGAAAAATAAACAAGATGGCCACCATGTTGTTCCATTTTAAAGAACAGGGGGACTTTCGAGGACCTGACGTGAGGATTTCAGTGATAGAAGATGAAAATTGCAAAATTTGGCTTTAAGAGAGACTCAGTTATGGAAACTATTCAACAGAGCAGGTGGATTTTGTTTTCCTTAACCGTGTTTACAAGATGGATTGAAAGCAGTAATGAATGGGCCAATGTGTGTGATGCGTTAAGAGTTGAAAGCAACATGATAATTTTACTTCATTGAATTATAAAATGCAACTTTACAACGTCATCTCGTGTTTTTTTTTCAGTATTATTTAGGTCTAACATGTAACAGTTCCCATCCATAGAAAAGGCAACATATTGTTTTGCAAATTTTATACGATGCTAACATGCTACATAGAGGTAACCTACCAAACTTTCAGCAATGAGATAAAACACTGTAGGCAAGAATCTCTGTAGACTCAATACAGAGCAAAAAAGTTCATACAGCTAACCCAAACAATTGATCCTTTTGATAAAATTTAGGGTTTTACTCCCTAATGTTCCTAAGTCTCTCTATAAAACTGTGTAACCTAATAATATGTAGACATACAGGGAAAAAAAAGTTACATACTAAAACCATGTTGACCTATTAACACATAAAAAAAACACAATAAGAACATATATAAGAGAACATTATGTAACATGCTAAAACCATTAGACCATTTAACATGTAAAAATGATGTGTCACATGCTGTGAAACAGGTGGGTTGGTGTGCAACACGTGTGACCCCTGAGGACTGAAAAACTGAGCGCAAGCCTTCATTATGTTTACATCATCGTTTGGGGACGGACGCATCCTTTGATCCTTACACACATAAATGCAGTTACACAAATGCACGCATGCACACAACCCCCTCTCTTTTTTTTTTTGCTGTACCATTTCTGTTAGACGGCTGTTATATTGAAGTCTCATTAAGAACACAAACAACAAATAGCTCAAAAACAAGAGGAAAAAAAACAACAAAAAACTCAAATAGACTAATTTTTATAGTACCATTTCCTGCAAAAAAGCATTATTTGCCTTTACAAAATAACATATTATATACGAAAGTGTAGCAAATTGCATTTTTTGTACGATATCGTCATCATTATTATTATTACCATTATTATTATTAATATAAATGTTAAGCAGGTTAATAGATGGTTGTTCTATTAGGCAGGCAGCCAGGCACATAGCTAGTATCATGGCACGGAGGAAGGTAGAAAATAATGTCACTTGGTTTTAATCCGAATGGATGAAGAGAACACTTCGGTCTGGAGTTACACCGGTTTTATCAGATGAAACTGGCTGTAAGCAGTTCAGAAAGTCACGGTCGAATCAAACCCCACCAGTCTAGCGTTTTGGGGCCACCATGACGTGACGGTGATTTTGCATTGATCCAAGAACTCCATCAGTTTGAGAAACGATACGGCACGAGTGAAAGAAACCAACTGATCATTTTGTACCACCAAATGAACTGCAACCCAGCCCAGACTGGCTTCAAATAGTCAAAATAGGTTTTGGTTTTTGATCCATTTGCACAGAGAAAAGAAAAAAAAACAGTCAAACACGTGCTCTGGGCAAGAACGAAGAAGTTCTAACCAGATCAGATCTGGTTGTACCAACATAAAACAGTCTGAATGATACACCAGACTAGTTTGGACCAGCTTGTTAGCTTGGTGCATAAGAAATCAGTTCACCTCAGTTCAGTTTATTTGTTTTGCTTCTAGCTTGTTTTCTTTTTTTTTTTTTTGCTCTGCTGTATGGTGGCTAGGCAAGAGTTGAGCTCCTCAAACTCATCCTAAATATGACCAGTCCAACTTTCAGTCCAGCTTCCACAAATCCTCTTATATGGAAAGCACAAGAAGTGGCTGTTTATTAAAGGTGATTTTAACTGCATGCCCCGGACTCCTTTTTTTGAATTCTTGCCACAGAGCTGTCAAGTGACTGTCACTCAACAGAGGATTCAGGCTATTTCTCCAAACTGTGCCTGCCGTAGTTCAGCTGGATCCTACAATGATTTTTGACCATTTGACAGCCGAGTGCTTCCAGCATAAGGATGTGTTCTATTTAGTGCCCAGGATAAGCCCATTTTGACATGAGCTCGCCTCCAGGAACATGAAGGCATACAGCTTATTCATCCAATAACACGTTCTTAAAGGTTTGCGTGAGTCAAAGGCATGATTTAATTTCCTTCTGTGTTCTCGTCTAACTTTTCAGACTCAGCAACAGACGTGACCTCTGCGGTTTTCGTGACGTCATCGCTGATATCTGACACCACTTTGCCTTCTAATTCCTGGTTTGTTATGGCATGCTCGTCTCCTCTTACTTCTGTTTCAGCTTCCGTTTCATTGTCATTGGCGTCGCTGCCTGCGTTTTCCTCTGCTTGGTCGTCCTGACATGTTCCTGTTACATCACCTGTGACCTCACACTGATCCTCCTCGTCTTTTTCCTCCGTCGTCACATTTGGACTCTCACACTCGGTGGCGTCCTGAATCGCGCCGTCTTGCATGTGGCCTTTCTGCTGTGACGTTTTGTCGGTGTACCTGTGTAAGCCCCTCTGTATGTGCGTGGTGAAATCATACCGATCCACACACAGGTGGAGGCAAAAGCTGCACTGGTATGGTCCCTTGTCGCCGTGGCAGCTCATGTGCAGGGCATACATGACTTCATCTAGGAAGTAGATCCCGCAGTGGATGCAGCGGTTGGTCAGGTCGTCCTGCGTGGCCACTTCCACCATTGTGCGATTTGACGGGACGCTCGACTGGCATTTTGTCAAATTATCCTTCACCTCCTTCCCCATCTCCTCACCCGGATTCCCTCCTTCATCTGTCCTCTCCTCCTCCTCTTTCTCTCCTTTCCAGTTCCCTCTCAACCTCTCAGTTAGTGGCAACTCCTGCCGTCTCCTCTCCGCACCGTTTGTTGACATATGCTCGTTTACTGCACTAGTATCTCTTTGTCGTATTGCAAGATCCAGAGGAGCGTCATTTTCTAATGACGGTGACGAGGAGGTCTGGGTGTGGAGAGGAGGAGGAGGGTAGTGAGCAGGAGCTGGAGGAGGTGGAAGAGGAGAGTAAGGAGAGGCGCAGTAAGGCACCGTGTAGCTTTGCTGATGATGCTGTACTGGAGTCACCATTGCACCGAGATAATGAGCGTTATTTCCGAGGCTACCGGGGCTGCTTAGATTACTGATGCTACCAGGAACCCCAGAGGCGGCTGCCATCTTATACTTGGTCCAGAATCTGAGCCAGTCTGACTCAGGGGTCAGATCTGGAGACAGGGTTAATGGTAGGGGTAAGGAGAAAAGGGGGTACTGGTACTTTTCAATGGGTGAACCAGGAGGTGAATAACTAGACGGTTTGGATGGACGCATGTACTTTTCAATCGGGCTGCCTCTCTCTGATCCCCCTCCTCCTTTGCCCCCCTCTACTTTTGATGTTATCCCCACCTCAGCGATGCCCCCGTTGCCCTCCGCTACCATTGAGGAGGGGGGATGTGAAGGGAGGAGAAGAGGCGGCATACGTCTGTGGATCTCCAATGTTTGATTGGCTAAGAAGGCTTGAGTGGATCGCGGCGAGCGCGAGCGAGGGGAAGGCTGCTGGTTTTTGACCGAAGCACAGCTCCTGTCCGACTCCTCCCCGTTCATGCGCTCCTCGTTGGTGATTCGTTGCTGCTTGGGGGTGGGGTTTTCCGACGACAGCGAGTCAGGGTTGAGGCGTTTTCGGGTTCGCCGCCGGATGATTTGCTCACCGTTGTTCTGCTTGATGATATTTAGAGGTCTGGGCGTCTATGAGACAAAAGAAACAAAGAAGAATAAGGATAAACAGAAGAGAATCAGACAGTTAGCAATAAATCTGCTGGTAATTCCTCTTTTTTTTTCTGCTTTATCGTGTTACACCACTGATGCGGATAAAGTTGCTGACCTAACTAATAAATGTCAAGCATACATACCCCAGCATTACTTGACTATGATGAAATTCCTATTTAATGCACAAGTGGTTTCAGAGATGAAGTACCCTGTTTGAATGCCAATGGTGCAATCAACTGTGAATAAAAAAAATAGACATCTCTCTGCTTTGACTAATCAGCCTGCCTCATGATTTGTATCTTAAAAAACAAAAATAAGATTAGTCATAGAACTGAGCAAATGACCAATAAAGTGATTGTTGGAGCATGAAGCCATTTAATATTTGGTGAAAAATCAAAGCATAACAATAAATCTGCGCCATAATAAACTAAAAATCTAGAACAGTAGCTCCTTTTCTTTTGGTTTGTTTCCCCCAATAACCTTCCATGAGATATTAAAGTTTCAAATTTCTTATCTTATATGGATTTGGGATAAGCATCATGAACTGACATGCTAAACTGATCAGTACAGTATACATATACATATACATGACTTGAGATCTGATCTGTGTTTTTTGCCCTAACCACAAGGGGGTGCACTTACATCTGATCTGTAAGTGAAGTTTACCCTGAAGACTCAAGTTTTATTCTACAGTAAGTAATCTCTCCCACTCACAGTATAATATGTTTTTGTTTGGCACAAATTACAT
>OMNN01099489.1:7002-18186 GCA_900302755.1 Chromis chromis | reverse complement strand
GTAATATTTTTGAGAGGTGAGATAGATATTATGAATTTTAAAGAAGCTTTCCACCCAATATTTATGTAAATTAATTTTTGTGGCCCTCTTTTCCATTTATTGTGTAAATTCTGAACATTTGCTTTAAAGTTTTGGTTTATCTTTTTGGTCTGATGCACTGAAACTTCTGCCACTCATTATAGCATTGTTCTATCCTCTGGCTCCTCTCCTAAAGGATGATGGACACTGATGTTTTTTTTCTGTAAAGGCTGCTAAATTATAAATAATACAGAATATTTAATCACCCATGTCCTATAGTTCCTCATTAGGCAGTTTCCACGACAAGGGATCAACTCTGTACCATAAGTGCAAGGGTGTATTTCCCCAAAGCTGGGTTATTTTCATTTGAATCTATGGCACTGGTTCCTTTTGCCAGTGTGAAAGAGCACATGCACATGCACAGTAACAAGGAAAGGAAGAAATATGAGGAGGGATTTGCATCAAACCATTAAACCAATCTGCTTTCCCCTTTAAATCGGCTGTTTTCCTTCTGTAATGAGATCTGACATCCTAATGAGGGGGACAGAACAGAGAGAGTGATTGAGAAGAGAGATGAGAGAGCGAAAACAAGCCCAAGAGAGGAGGGAGGAACGGGTGAAGACAAAGAGGATTGGTGAGGGGCTGCAGTTACCGTACGTCTTCTGACCAGAAGGCAGGAAAAGTTCAGGGCTCTCCTTAAATAGAAAAAGCGACAGATCCCTGAAAATAAGGAGGTGAAAGAAAAGGCTTGCTTTGATCTGGCACATGTCCTCCAGTGTCCAAATGTGGTTTATAATGCTAATCATAGCCATTTGGAATGTGTATCTGTCTTTGTAGTTTTATGAAGCTGTAATTGATAGAGATGTAAAGATTTATACATTCTAATTTAGATTTTTTACATACTTACCCACATGTATACAAACATGCATGGACATTAGTGATTTTCTTCAGAATTTGGTACGTATTACACAACAGGAGTGAAATAATAATAATCTAACCTTTATTGATCCCCTTGGGCAAATTCCTTCTCTGCATGTGACCCATCTTATTCAAAGTTAACCTATACATACTAGGAGCAGTGGGCTGCCGCAGTGCAGTGCCCGAGGAGCAGTCAGGGGTTAAGGGCCTTGCTCAAGGGCCCACAGTGGTGGTGACTGGGACAAGCAGTCGCTCTCACTTTCCCACCTCAACCTCTTGCCAGTCCAGGGGCTCGAACCGGCGAACCACTGATTACAAGTTTGCTTCACAAACCACTAGGCCACCACTGCCTTAAAATGTGTATATTAGATAACATTGGTAACTACTATCTCTTTGGTAACATTATCTAAATCACTTAAGACACAAATATTATTTGAATTTTACATCTACAATTTAGTAATTATGATATGTTTTTAACCAATGATGCTTTCTTAAATTTTTTAAATCCTCTTAAGAAAATAGCAGGATGGATTTCTCCAAATTGTCATGATGTAGACGAAGGAATTGTCTATGAGAGTCCCATATATCACCTGGCTAATGTTGTGCAGTGTTTGCATATTGCACACAGGTCAAGGGTAGTTTTTGAAGATGCAATAAATTGTGGATGCATGTAAATATACCACTAGTAAATGTGTGTGTGGAAGAAATGCATGTGAGAAAAACGGATAAATTCAAAATACCCCAACAATTTGAATGAGAGCACACCTGAATGAAATGCTTTGATTATACATTCTCCAACCACTACTACTAATCACCGAGACGCCCTGATCCATTCCTAAGGATCAGGCCAATCCAGGCATAACGGATTGGAATCGGCTGAAATAAAGCTGATCAAAATGCAATCCGTTCGTCACTGTACTCGACTGTACTCCACCTCAGCCTGCTAGTGCTGATGCGCTGCTCTTCCTAATGACAGCCAGGCTCTACATTGCAGACATGCATATGAGGGTGAAAAAGTGAGCAAAGTGTAAAAACCATCCAGGAAGTGCTGATCATCACTTCCATTGTTTAAAATAAACTCTGCTGGTGGAAAGTCAAGATCAGCTGCTATTTCCACAACTATTATGATGTCACGCCAAAATAAAAATGTGAAGATTGCTCATGTGGTAAAAGACACATCACTATGTAGCACTGCTGTATATCCATGACTAGACTAAGTGTTTTTATGGTTCCAGCATCTCCAGCAGAGTTAGGCCTCCCTTTTAGCTGTTGTGGTACATCATTTTCAGGTGTCACAGTCTGCCGGTAGACATTTTAAATTTATCAGCTTAATAGTTTCATACCAGGGCTTCAGGTATTTTTATCAAGTCAGTGTGAGCAACAAGGTGTTTCAAATTTAATAATAATAATAATCTAACCTTTATTGACTGAAATTCCTTCTCTCCATTTGACCCATCCTATTCAAAGTTAACCTTAAATATACATACTAGGAGCAGTGCCCGGGGAGCAGTCAGGGGTTAAGGGCCTTGCTCAAGGACCCTCAGTGGTGGTAACTGGGACAAGCGGTCGCTCTCACTTTCCACCTCAACCTCTTGCCAGTCCGGGGACTCGAACCGCGACCCACTGGTTACAAGTTCGCTTCACAAACCACTAGGCCACCACTGCCCACAAATAAATAATGAATTGGATTGGACTCTTTATTAATAATACTCTACTGTATATTCAGGATTTAGATCTAAAACCCAATCAGAGTAACCAGCTTAATATGCTGTCACTCTGTGTATTCATGTGCTCATGATGTAATTGTGATACTGATCATTGAGTTTGTGGTTGAAATAATTGAGTTTAGTACTTGAAACTGACTCAGCCCTCTCTCACAAAACTAACATTCATATACAACCAAACTGCCTTTTGACAGATGTATTTTTCTAATGGTTAGCAAGACTATGGCAAAGTAGGAAATGCGTTCAGTTTGAAAGAGCCACATATTGGGAGGCATCATCTGCAGCGGGACTTTTACCCAGGAGACTGGGGTTTATGTCCCATGTGAGACCATTATCATTAGACTTAAGGTTCGTTTTCACTCTTCACTGTTTGTTCAGGTTAAGACTCCTTGGTTAGGTTGGGGAAATATCACTGTTTGGGCTAAAATTCAGCTCTTTCACAACATTTTTAAAGCTTCTGGCTCAAAGGAGCAACAGTGAAGCAATAAAATAAATGGCAAAGATATTCTGATTTGAAAAGTATTTTTGATACATCTCAAATAAACAGAATCCAAGAAAAAATACATTTTCCTGTAAAGGTAACTGAGAATGCTGAGGGACCAGTCTCTCTAGACCCGGATCAGTTGTTTTTTTTTCAAATAGTGCCGGATAAATGCAGGAAACTAAAGCACTTCAGCATTGTTAGACCTTTTGGCCAAAGCGTCTCCCCAGTCACTTTAGTGTGTCACTCACCAGACTCTCTCTGTATCCAGGTTAGATTAGGTTTGTTTGGCCAGAATCAATTTCAGCTTGGCCCCTGATCCTGCTGGTCTCTTAATGAACCTACTGTCTTTTGAACACCAGTAAAGGAAACAAAAAAGATGTGAATTTGCTCTTACTTAAAATGTGATGTTTACTCCATTGTGAAAACATTTGTGCTGGTTAAATGCCCAGGCTGTCACACCGCAGCCAACTCTCTATTGAAAGACAATTTCTAATCTCAATTTAATTAAGGAAGGAAACAAAAAGGGACTGAGGAAGGAGATGAGGAAGAAAGCAAGTGGAAATTGATTTACTCTTCTGCACTATCAGAAGAAATCTTCTGGTTTTCAAACAGATTAACAGAATTGTGACGTGCAGTGGAACTAAAAACCTACAGTTGAGCTTAATAGATGGTGATCTAATTCATACATTGACTCCAGGTGACTAAAATTGTAGCTTATACTTGTGTAGTATTTACAGTGATGTTTTGCAGGAGCCTTAATTACCAGCTCAAAGAATCTGACTTACTCGGCAGATCAGCTCAATTTCTTTCCCTTGGGAATGCCATTTAATGTCACATCAAACCACTATCTCACAAACAGATACATAATCTACATGTCTATACATAAAAAGTGCATTTTGATGAGTACACACACTCCAGTAACCACAAACACAAGGACAGAAACACATGCTTCTGCCCAATGCTATCTCAGTTTCATGATTACCAAATTCTCAGTTTTATCAGCAGTAATGAATTCATAACAGCGGAAAGAAACATTCATTTATTCTTGTCCTCAGAGATCGCACAGATTTGAAGTCGGCACAAAAGCACCGCTGACTGTCTCCATAAAAATCAAAAGAAATGTTGATATCTGCTGTTACTTGATTCACTGTTTATTGTTGTATACATTGCATATTACCTCTGCATTTGCTGTTCGACAAAAATCTCTTAGAGAAACGTCTAAAAAGCCTCCTTTTTGCCTCCCTTCACTATACATACCTCATTTAGACAGGATGAAACTCAAGAGAGCAGAGATCAGTAAGTCATGATCAGGTTTATTTACTGTATTTAGGGAGCTACAAATACAGCTGAGGCAGTTTTATGCAATGAAGTCAGAAATATTTCCTGATTCTGTGACAGTGAAAATGTGATACACAGGCTGGTAGATGCTGGAAATGAGCAAAAGAGACATTATGTGGAGGCAAGCTATGTTTACTTGAACAGCATCTATTAACAACAAGGCAGCTCCAAGTGTGTGAAATAGATACAAAACGCACTGAGACAAACCATGTTCAAATTATTATAGGGATGAGCTAAAAGGAGATTTTGAGACACGAGCAGTTTGTTAGGAAGCATCTCCAAGGCCAACCTGCGAACTTCGTGAACTATGACGTCATTTAATTTATTCTGTCAAATACGAGTTTGTCATGTGCAGTGGCTGTATAGCTTCTATAAATGGAGAACCCTTAAGGTGGAAAGAAAATAAACTCATCTTTTTATGACTTTCGTTTCGCTATTGTACCCCCACAGCATGAGCATTTAGCAGCAAGCGCTGGCCTGGAGTCCCCACTGTGTCTAAGTGGCATGCTTGGAGAAAGACACGGCACCTTGACTCATAGAAACAAGTGTCCTACAGCTTCCACGCTATAAAATGCTGTATACTTGATACTGAGCGTGCGTCCGTGCGTCCGTGCGTCCGTGCGTGCGTGCGTGCGTGTGTGCGTGTTTCCAATGCTTCCAGCTCAGGAACATCAAGAGCTGTGTGTTGGCCAGGAGGCTCTCCCAGGGATAAACAGAGGGAGAAACTAATCCTTACTCTCCTCCACATCCAAGTAGTGTGTGTGTGTGTGTCACTGCATATGTGCTTCACCCATGGCTGCTGTAGGCAAGGTTGCATGTACATGCGGTTGAATGACCTTAAAATGTTAGAAAAAGATGTGTTACGGGCAAGCATGTTTAGTCTCCGTCAATCACTCACATATTTAGAAATCCATGTTTGTATGGCAGTGCTGTCTGTGGGAGGGTGTGTATGTGAGCGAGATAGAGACTGTACTGAGGGGTTTTGTGTAATCGTGCTGAGCGCTGAAGCGTGTCGAGAGGAAGGACATGTCCTCAGCTCTGATCACATAGTCTACTACAACCACAATAGAGGGAAGAGAGCGAGAGTGATAGAGAGACAGAAGGGTATTAGGCAAGAAAGGGAGAGAAAAACATGAAATGAATGGATGAAGGAGAGAGGATGACAGACACAAAAAATGGAGGCAGAGAGGGAGTAAGCTACAGTAAAAGAGGGAGGGCAGTAATTCAAAAGGGAGGTTTCAAAAGAGATGTGTGAGGAAGAAAAAAAAGATGGGTGGAGTTACAGGCAGAGAGGGCCAGATGTAGAGGAATGCAGATAGAAGCAAAGAAAGAGAAAAGGGCAAGGGAGTGATGGAGAGAAGGAGTGACATAGACAGAGTAGGACTGAAAGAAACAGAGGCAGAGATGAAAGACTGAGAAGTTCGGATGGACATGGAAAGCTTGAAGGATTGGTTTGATCCCCCTCTAGTTATTTTTTTTCTCTCCCTCCCCCCCGTTCCCTCTATCTCTTGTACATTCAGCGAGGGCTTCCTATTCACAGCAGCCCAAAGAAAAAGTCAGCTCTGCTCTAAGCGAGGTGGCCCCTCAGCCGACTGGCTAATTGCAGAGGTATCACTGTGTCAAATGACTAATAGAGTTTCCCTTCCCGTCGCTAATCTGCCAGCAGGAGCACAGCCGCGATTTGTTTACTCTGCGCCGAAGCAAAGGAATACAGAGACACACCTTTTTATTTCCTCTCAAACACAATTTCACGCTGGCAGAGCGTACGGTGTGGAAGGTGCAACGTCTATATGTGCATGTCTATTGGCATACACGCACGGCACATTTCATGATTTGTTTAATATTTAATGAAATAGCACAGTGAGTTTGCCTTGTGCTAGTCTTCAGCAAATTCATGAAAGACGCACCCTCGCATGATGATATATTTGTCTTACTATACTTGTCAGGACCTTTCATTTGTGTGTTTATTCCATAGCCCCAAATGTAAACCTTAAAGGTTGTATATATGAGATTTTAAACATAAATGCAGCATAAATCTATCAGCAAACAATTGTCTGCTATGTAAAGAGTGGGTCCATTGCAGAGAACGGAGTTACAGTCTCCGCTGTGTATACATATTACTGCATGTGAGACCCTCCCTTTGAAACTGTTGGGTCTCCCTGCATTCATAAACTGGTCGAGAGTGACTCTCCAAACCAGACTGTAAAAATGTCAAAGTGCTGTTTGGAGTGTCCAGCCTGATCCCCTAAAGCCAAAGAAGCTTTTGGTAAAAACTGTGTTTCTTCTGCTTTGTGGGTGAGACAGACAGATTGGACCTGGACAGACATTACTACTTGAGCTGACACCAACTATGGCCATACAGTGTATTTCACAATGCTAGTGTTGGCTGGATTACTTTTTTTGGAGGTGGCTTGACCAACGCATTTGTTTATTTTGGTCTAAGACGCTGGTACTCTGGTGTCATCCAGTGTTTCTAAATGTTGTATGCAGCACCTTTAAAGTTACACTCGGGTCTATGATTAAACACATAAAAACAAATTTCTGTGTATTAGGGGCAGTGGTGGCCTAGTAGTTTGTGAAGCGAACTTGTAACCGGTGGTTTAATCACACCAGCTCACCTGCGAGTGTGCAAACACTGTAAAACTACTCTACACTACACAATGGAAAGTTGGAGTATACATTTTCAAACTGGAAAGCCCCAGCCTGCAAGTTGATTGACATCATTGTGTCACTGCAGTTTCAAGGTGGAAATGTTCTGCCAGAGCTGACTGTTTACTTTACACATAATGCGTGTTCCAGCACATAAAAAAAACACTATATGGACATGTTAACAAGGTAAAAAAAACAACAACAAAAAAACAACTACTTAATTTCACTAGTGGGGTTCTTTAACTGTCAGATAAATTAACTTTAACCATAAATCTGATCTATTTCTAATCTTAAACTGATGTCCCAACTGATACGATTTCTTTAAGACTGCTTAAGAATTGCAATAGTCTAGAAGTCTTAAATTCCAGTTTGTTTTCATGAGGAAAAGAATACAATAATAGTTTGTTAATAGTATTAATAGTTTAGAGATATATAATACATATAATGACACATAGGCACACATAAACAGGCACCCACATCCTGATTTTCCAGGCAATATTGACCCAAAAGGTCAAGTCATCAGTCAGAGCACACCATTACCAGAGCAAATGATAAATTCAGCAGCACCCCATTTACTTAAAGTAGGAGTGGAAGAGAGGGCAGGCAGAAAGATTGAGTGAAGAGGAAAGTGAAATGCAAAAAGGGGTGTGGGGAAGCTGAATACAAAGTAACAGAATGCGAAAACAAAAGGAAGGGCTAAAACGTTAATTTGGCAGGACATTTTTAGGGGATTTCTCTGTCCCTGTCATCTCTCTATATGAGCCTTGCTTTTGTTTCCTTTCCCTTTTCTTTTGCAGCTTGTAACTAAGGACATTCCCATTCAGTGGCCACAGCACAGGCTATAAAAATAATTTGACAGGACATTTTGTTGTGTGTGTGTGTGTGTGTTTTCCTCCTCTCTTCTTTTCGCTGGTCTTCCACCCCCTCTTTTGCTCTGAGGTTGGGTGTCATGTCTCTCGGTGAGTGCACACTGACACTGGTGGTGTTAGCCCAAAGCCCTGGCTACTAATGAGACGTTCAGAAAGACAGACACACCACAGACGCCATTTAAAGAGTACAGAAAAGGCTGGGATTTGCTTCTGATGGGAGTAACTTTGCTTCATTACCCTCCTATACCCTCTGTTCTATGCAGCTCTACTGTCGCTCCCTCCATTGCTTCTTGTTTCTTCCCTTTCTCCTCTGTTGGCTGGCTCTTTTTTTTAAACTGAAGCTCTCTCCCTCATTTCTCAGCTGTTTCTTTCTTTTCCCAGTCTCTCTCTCTCTGTTTCTCTTTCCTTGCCTAATTCTTTGGATCTTTGTCAAATTTGGGGCATCAGCAGAGGAGCTCACACAGCCTTTAGCCTCATGGGCATTGCATGGCAGTCTAAAACTTGACTTTTTCGCTGTCTGCCTTGCGAAGGATTTTTTGTTAACCTGATTTTTGAGTCAGGAAAAATATGCTAATGTGGTTACATCATCCAAATGGTTCCTTGTGCTGCTCATGGGCCAACGAATAGAGTTTTTCCAGACTTGGTGCAAAGAATTTAAATAAGAGCTTTTGAAAATGATTGTTAAGCAGCGGTTTAATCTGCATCATGTGCCACATAGGTTGGCCAGATTAGATGTGTGTGAGTTTGTGAGAGAGGTGAGAAAAGAGAGCGATAACAGGGTTGTGAAGGTCAAGTAAATGCCAGCACTCAAGACAGCGCTAAAGAGCAAGTTTGTTGGTCACATAACGATGAGATACTCAACCTCAGCACTCAAAATCGCACAACCTCCAGTCCTGTGTTAATACGCATCATATCACCCAATGTGTAAATGTGTTCCTCGACATACGTGTGTATAAAATGCATGGGGATATTGAATATGTTAAAAGTTGGTATATATTGCAGTTTGTGTGCATTTTTCCTATCCAGACATGTTTAAAGGCTAATTCCCTCTGTGACAGGAGGCTCATTTGGCCTGTGTTAAAGCCTTAGTCAATCACGTGGCCACATATTGATTTCAAGGCTGTGTGATTTATCGCTTACTCCCTGAAGAACACGTTTATGGGGTTTTTGCATGTGTGTGTTTCTGTGTTCATATACCTCGGTCCTAATGACAGACGAGATGGATCCCCTTTACACAGTTTCTCACAGTGTTTTTACAACCAGAGAAATGAGGCCCCCAGACTCACATTAACACATTGATATATCACCGATCCACTGTTGCAGCGCAACGGGGGACGAGGTGACAGCTACCGTGCCCCTGCAGGCTGCTTACATCCCCAAGCAAATCCCCATTCAATTTCCAAGTCACTCTAAAGAGAAATAGCTTGATGCTTTATTTATTTATTTATTTGTATTTTATGTATTGTTTTTTTGTTCTTATTGCTCACCTGGCAGATGTCTCATCGTGCAGAAAAAAGTTTCTACAATTGTCCTCTAGCTGCTCACAAAGTTTACATTTTTTTATTGCATGGGAATGACAAGGTAATGAGTCATTTGGATGACAAAGCACACATTGTTTGCAATCTGTCAGTGTTGTGGAAACTGTTGTCAAACTGAGTTTTTCTGATACTTCACATTGGAGTAAAACAATTCCAGAATCAGCCACAACATTAAAATCACCTGCATAATATTATAGAGGTCACCCCTTGTGTTGCCAGAAGAGCTCTGACCTGAGGGGGCATGGAAACCCTGTGGACTTGTTCCGGCTTGTTCCGTAGATACTAGATCGAATTGGAGTCTAGGGAGTTGGAGGCTATGTCAGTGCCTTGAGGCTCTTAGTTGTATTCCTTGAGCCGTTCCCGAGAAGTCTTGCAGTGTGGTGGTTCGCGTTGTGCTGCTGGCCGTCAGGAAGTGCTGCTGCCTTGGGGGTGTGTGCTTGGTCTGCAGCAATATTTAGGTGGGTGGCACGTGTCAAAGTAACATCTGCACAAATGCCAGGACCAAAAGTTTCCCAGGGGAATATGGTATTGTAATGAGATGATCGATGTTATTCACCAAACCTGCCTGTACTGCAATAACAATTTCTGTACTCCCACTATCAAGAATTGCATTGAATGCCAGTATATTCTACAGATATCAGTGCAGTTGATGGTCAGTGATTCAGTGAATTTAATATGCTTAGATTATCCATATTGAATTGTTTACATACAACAACCTGTTCATCTCTGTGTCTGCGTTTCTGCCTTTTCTCTCCTGTCCTGTGCTTGTGTCTTCACCCTTCTCTCCTCCTGTCCTTCTCACCCCTCCTTTGCTCTCCTCTGTAGACCTGACCATGCGTGTCCATGACCAGGTCCATGACCTAAGTTATGTCCTCTGTCCCTACTTTCCCACCATAGCACCCTCCTCCCCTGGTGTCGACTCCGCCCCTTTGCAGCGCACAGGAAGCCACGGCACAGCGACAGGAAACTACAGCCGTGGCGGGACCAACAACTATGCCACAGTGGGACCAGGCTACACCTCGAGCGGAGGTGGCGGAGGGGGAAACGTATATGGCTCGGATCCCTATGTGGCGGACCCCTACCGTACCCTGCAGTACTGCCCCTCGGTGGTGGAATCTCCCTACAGCAAGTCTGGACCAGCCCTGCCGCCCGAAGGCAGCCTGCAGCGTTCACCTTCCATCGACTCTATTCAGAAAGACCCCAGGTAGGATGAAAGGGGCAGCATGTGTGTGTTGTGTGCATGGACATGAGTGCATATGTGTTTTGTGGTTTATTGGACCACAATATGCAGAAGATCATGAAGGATAGGATGCTTAAAGGCATTTTGAAAGGACATGTGTGACAGTCCCCCCCATGGATTAGTGTGTGACATGACTTAATAAGTTTACATAGACAAGCACATACACGCGCACACACACACACACACACACACACACACATAGTGGGACTCATTTCAAAGGACGTTACATTGACTTAGACTCATTTTCTATAGGCTTACCCTTTCTATAAATATTAATTACCTAACCTTAATTAACAGGAAACCTTAACCTATTCCTAGCCACAGATCAATATTCTTAGTTCTGGTCATAGTAGCCTGCTAGATGTGTGACTTGATTACATACACTAATTGAAGTATGACTTATTAC
>OMNN01099488.1:0-27697 GCA_900302755.1 Chromis chromis | reverse complement strand
TTCATAATGAAAGGTGATATGAGAAATGTGGCAATTTATAGTGAACAACAGCTTTATTTTATTATTTTTAAAAAGAATAGATTGTTTTTAATTGCATTTCATGTTCATTATTATTTAATTTTCCTCTTTCTCAGAGCTCTGGAATAAATTTAGTGAAACCAAGCCTTTGTTACTTTTTGTGAGTAGATTATATAAATGTAATTGATTGTATTAATATCAGCTCATATCGATCAGAGGTCACTGAATCAAATTGAAATCGTATCATTTAAACATGATACTCAAGATGTGCATCAATTGATATTGAAACAGATAGTGAAAATCACTTTGACTTTTGTCCAAGTCAAAGCGAAAATAATCTTATTGGTTGAATATTCTCTGTGATTAATATCAACATACTAAGCAATTTTCAAATCTCTGTTCTACTAGCTGCAGTAGCAGCAGTGTAAAGCAGACTGGGCAGAAAATCAGGACTTGGCATTAAAATATATTTATGCATGTTCTGCATCACCAACTCAATGCATGTATGCTTCCACGACAATGCAATGCACACAGTGTAGCCTAGTGTAACTGCATGTTCAGTGACATTACAAATGTAAGGCTCTACAGGTCTGTAGATATCAAATATTCCCTCAGTTTAAAATCCGTATCACTCATAGAGAATAAGGAGAAGAATTGGTGAAAGGGTGGCGACACTTGTGATATTGAAAACTCTGGCTTTAGGCCCAACATAACTTGCTAACCCATTAATCTTACTTCTTAGTACATACCTCGGGTTGGCTGTGGTGTTTCCCTGTGTGTAATTCCTATTTCTTTCATAAATACCACCAACAAGGTGTGTGTTGCTTGCTGTTTTCCTGGCTCATATGCAAGCTGAAGATGTCAGGCAGCATTTTACACAGCAGAGTCTGACATTTCTGAGAAGACTGTTTGAAATAGGCAATTACAAAACTATGTAATTTGGGGATGTCACTGCCTAGGTTGAAAGAGGCAGGTCACATACAATGAGGTCCTTAGAAAGTTTTTTGACAGACACATGAATTTGTTTAGCATTTCCTACACTTTTTGTGTTGGATCTGGTTGTGTCCCAGTGTAGGTATATCTCTGACTGTTGAGTTGATTTTCTGACAAGTACTGAATAATCTCTGTACCCCTAAAGTCAACAAATTAATAGAACTCAGCAGAGCTTGCCTCTCATTCATAGACAAAGAGAAAGAGAAACTGTTTTCAAACTGTTGGACTGTGGACACTTGGTTATTGTCCATGTTTTTTTTACCAATGAAAATGTCAGTCCTCACCACCAGAACTGGAAGCACAGGACAGGATATGCACATTGAGACCTTCAGCACACATGTCCTGGTTAGGCGTATAGTTTGAATAGTGAGCAGAAGGAGATCCCAGCTTGTTTGGATAATCAGCACTGTTGATGTCTACTGAAACATATCAGTTTCAGCACACTACACACTGGCAGCATTCTAATGCTTCAGCAAACATAACACATTGCTGCCCATGCATGAATTAAAGGTGATAACATATTCTGTTATCACCTGGTCCAGCTAAAAACACTTTGCAGTAGTAGAGTGGGGCTACAAAACAACCAGATGGGATTATGGTATCACCAGTTGTACTAATGTTATTTTTTGGGGAGGGGGGATTTGGTGTGGTGGGAGGTTCTAAGTATACCATGGCTGCTGCTGGTATTGAAAAGAAGCCAGTCAGTGGTGCAAACTTCAGAATGCTTCATTGCTTTTCAAACAAATCACATCACTATAATTGTTGGAATATGAAACTGACCCAGAATCCAAATGTGTATTGATTTAGGCTGGAGATTGTAAAATCAGTTTCAACTTACACCTGCAATTAGTGGTGCATACCACCAAGTTTTAGGCTTGATGATTGAATGTGTCTTGTTAAAATGCACCTTGGGAATGGTAGTTAACATCTCCCATAAAGTTTATAGGTTTGCTTGTAACTTTGACTTGAACCCCTCCAAATAATTGAATTCAGGTGTTCCAAATACTTCCATGGCCACAGGTGTATAAAATCAAGCATCTAGGCATGCAGACTGCTTCTACAAACATCATGGAATGGGTTTCCATGGCCGAGCAGCTGCATCCAAGCCTTACATCACTAAGTGCAATGCAAAGCTTTGGATGCAATGGTGTAAAGCACGCCATCACTGGACTCTAGAGCAGTGGAAACGTGTTCTCTGGAGTGACCAATCACGCTTCTCTGTCTTGCAATTCGATGGACCAGTCTGGTTTTGTCAGTTGCCAGGAGAACGTTACTTGCCTGACTGCGTTGTGCCAAGTGTAAAGTTTGGTGGAGGGGGGATTATGGTGTGGGGTTGTTTTCCAGGGGTTGGGCTTGGCCCCTTAGTTCCAGTGAAAGGAACTCTTAATGCTTCAGCATACCAAGACATTTTGGACAATTTCATGCTCCCAACTTTGTGGGAACAGTTTGGGGATGGCCCCTTCCTGTTCCAACATGGCTGCCACCAGAGCACAAAGCAGGTCAATAAAGACATGGATGAGCCAGTTTGGTGTGGAGGAACTTGACTGGCCTGCACAGAGTCCTGACCTCAACTTGATAGAACACCTTTGGGATGAATTAGAGCAGAGACTGAGAGCCAGGCCTTCTGGTCCAACATCAGTGCCTGACCTCACAAATGCACTTCTGAGGGCCAACTCTATATTCAACCCTTCGAATTAATTATGGGATGTCATTAAAGTTCATGTGCGTGTAAAGGCAGATGTCCTAATACTTTTGGACGTACGTTTTCTTTACTTTGCAGTTATGAGGAAGGAAAAGTCGGCAAACAGGAAGAATCTGTCTGTCAAGTACATATGTCATTCATGGGAAAAAAAAACTTCAGGTCTGTCAGTTAATTGTCAAAAAGCTAAGGCTGACAGCGATCTGTTTTCATGAGGACATTTTTCTCTTCAGTTGTCTTTTATTAAAAATGTCCTGAATTGAGCTGTAACTGGCATGAGTGGTTTTTGTATCACACATTAAGATAATTAATTGCATGTCAGTAAATGTGTCTTTAACAGGTAGCAAAAAGCTGGAATGGGGTTTCATTTATATCATATTTAATAGAATGATCACAACCACTGCTCCAATTTCCATGCATCAGCTCAGGGAGTCATGCCATGTCTCTTGAGTGTTTTTACGTTTGAGACCCATGGCATTTTAAAAGCAATTTGACCCCTGCCTGGCCCCACTACTTAATCTCAGTGGGCTTGTCTGAAAATGTCCTCTATGTGCCCCAGAGGCACAGCTACTGCCACTCGGCCTAGCTGCAATCACAGGCTACTGGCTGGGGCAATTACAAAAACACCCTGGACCCAGGCTGAATTTTCATCTTATCTATCCAAATGTCAGTCTCTTGCTTATTAGCTATCATCATACTCGTGCCAATCATGTTGAAAGAGATGAAACCTTTCCTCAGCAGCAACACCCCAACATACCTCCTTCCCGCTGAGTCTGTCTGCCAATATCTTTTGTCTTCTTTGCTTTCTTCAAATAGTTTCCCTTTATCTTTTAAATACAGCATGGCTTCATTATTCTCATTTTTGTTCTCTGCAGTACTGCAGTTTCTCCTCAGATGCTCAGGAGATGATGATTATTTTTGCTTTTGTTCTTTACAAATCAAGATTGGCTAAACCTGCACTGGTACCTATGCTGAATGTGTCGCTGTGGGTTATTTAAGATTCTGGTTCAGTTGCATTTTATCAAATCTGAATGCAATACATTTAGAACTGAATCCCTTCAAGTTATTTTATACAATTTTAATTAGATTCAGCTTTTAATGTAACTAGTATCTAAAGTAAAAGAAAAACAACTCTTTACAAAGATTATTATGCATCTTTTGTTACTTGAGTTGAGTTTCTACAATCAGTAGCTAAGCCCACCATATTAGCTGAGCAGCAGAATACATCAAATATTAAGTCAGTTGTAATAACTGGTGCTGTGTTAGAAAGAAAAGAAAAAAAACTCTTGCAATGTTTTTCTTTTTCTTTTTTTGTAACAAATGAGGACCACTGCTGGTCCTGTTGTGTACAGACCCCTGCTGGCCAAAATGACACTGACCTGTACCTACAGCTGCTATAACTTGTTTAAGTTTCTTTTTTTTGGAAAAGTGACAGTTAACAGTGGCTGAAAACGAGAAGCCTAATGTCACCAAAATGCCTTGCATATCTTTTTCTGCTAATAAAGAAGAGTCTAGAGCTCTGGAGCTTAAGGAATTTTAAGTCTTTTGACAATTGGAACCAGATTTGAAATACCGTATATATGTACAGTACATGTGTTTTCGTTGTTTGTTTTTTTTTCTTTGACTTTATTTGGTGGTAAATGCTAATATGCAGTGTTTCCTTACATAGGCGTAGCCGTGGCGGTGCGCCATGCCTGAAATTCGACCACCACGCCTACAAAATGCCGAGAATGATTTTTTTGTTTTTTTACTGGGACATCGTCAATATTTCAATTGAACCTGCTCCATATCTGTTGGGTTAAACTTTTAAAATAAGAGTCTCTCCCAGGTTACAGTGGTCTTCTGAAATTCTCTAGTTAAGTGTGCCAGATCATAAGCATTGAAGCACACTTATTATTATTCCTCAGGCTGATTATAGCAGGACTTATGAACTGGCAGAAGCTGCATTGGCACACTCAAAAGTTCCTCAGAGATGTTTTAGTAATAGATGTGTTTCCTGTATAATGGTGTTGTATGATGATATTGTTATTATCAAAGTATTTTTTTCATCCTACTAAAGGCAGAAGGAATTTATGGTTGAGTTGCACCAGTGATTCTCATCACTGGTTGGGATGGGAATGTTTTACAGATGTGTTCATAAAGAACCTGTATTCATTATTATGCAAACTATTACAATACATGATCCCAGTGTTGTTATGTTTGTTTGATACATATTTAGTAGTTTATTAGCAGTTATAAAGTTAATTTTAGAATGCTTAGGAGACAGGTTTGGACATTACTGATGCAATATATTTGTACAGCCCTACCTGTGTTTGAGTGCAGACAGGGAGTGGAGCTTTATGACTAAAACCTCAGTCATGGTAGAATCACACAGTTGTTTCATTATGGATCAGCTTTGAAATGGTTACATATGCAGTTACTATTTAAAAAATTTTTGTCTTATTTTTAATGTTAAAGCTCTTTGAGCTGCATGTATTGCAAGAAATGTGCAAAACAAACAAAGTAATGCATAAGCACTGAAGTACATTAATTGCTATTCCTCGGGTTCCTTCTTATAGATTCTTCCATCATGATTTTCAGTGCCTTACTTGTCCTACAGCTTTGAGAATACCCATTTAAATTATATATCAAAACATGCAATTCAATCGGGAAAGATGTCCTCAGAAATCCAGTATCTCAAAATGAAAGAATATTTCATTTCAAGTATAAATACATTACTATTCAAGCAGTATAAATATTGTGTATCTCTCGGTCTAGTTCAGTGTATGGAACACAATCATGGGGAAAACTGCTGACTTGAGTCTTGTACAGAAATGACCACTGACACCCTTCACAAGGAGGGTAGGCCACAGAAGGTCGTTGCTGAAAGGACTGGCTGTTGGCACATGCTGTATAGAAGTATATTAATGGAAAGTCGAGTTGGAACGGAAAGGTGCACAAGCAACAGGGATGCCACCACGCACAGACACCTTCAGGAAAGGGCCTACAACTGTCACATCCCTATTGTCAAGCCACTCCTGAACCAGAAACAATGGCAGAAATGTTGTATCTGGGCTAAGGACAAAAAGAATGGGACTGTTGCTCAGTGGTCCCAATTCCAGATGAAGTAAATTTTGTATTTCAATTGGAAATCAGTGTTATAGAGTCTGGAGGAAGAGTGGTGAGGAACAGAATCCAAAGTGAGTTTAGAAGTGAGTTCAAAAGCTTGCTGTCATAGAGAGGGATGCAACATGGTGAACTGTGCAAATGGGGATAACAGGGCACTTTCAAACATTCTCATACCTGTCCAAAATATCTCCCAGTGCATGGTGGGAAAGCTATTTGCGACCTTGCAACCCAAACTGAATGTCTGTTGGTTTGTGTATGTTCTTCCGCCCTCTCAAAGGGAGGTGGTACATCCGTGAAGGCTGGCTGAAGATAGTCCCTCCAAAAAGTTCAGAAGCGAAGCCCAAGATGTTCTTCCTCTTCTCTGACATGCTGCTGGAGGCCACACGCTGTAGTCCACTGCATCCCACCAATGGAGACAAGTTTGCTGGCCAGCACGCCTACCCACTGCAGGACTGCAGTGTAGAGAAGGTGTTTGGCCACACCAGAAGCCAGGGAGGCCTGCTCAGTGTGAGTATCAGCCAAGCAGGCTCAGAACTGCCTACTTGTGTCGTATTAATGTGGCAAGTTTCTTTTCAAAACATTACAGGGATTATATGTTATACTGTGGAACATCGCATTACATTGTGTTTAGCTCTATTGGAGTAGCAAACAGCACAAACAAACCAGGAAAAACATTTATAAATTAATGACATTTTTCCAAATCTGAAGTTAATATGGACAACAGTGTGAGTTACCTAAATCAAGTGGATATCTTCCACAGTTATGGTCTTTAAGTATGACATCCCATGTTATGTGAACCTAGACAGAGACATCCTGGATGTTACATGTAAGCTTGTTCCTGGGGGAAAAACCTAAGGAGATAACCCCATGTACGACTACCAGGATGAAGATACCCACTGTTTTCTCTGTTTTTTAATCGACAGTGCTCAAGCTTCAGATTAGCATCAGCTGAACTCTTGAGTACATTTTCACATAGCTTAAAAACTATAATTTTCTGTCTTCCAAAAATTGGGAAAAGTTGAACTTGAAAAGAAAATGCTCAGTGTTCCTTGGGCAGCAGGTGGGGAGACATCTGTTCACTGATTTTAATATACACATGAGTGAGTCTTTAGTAGAGGCATTTCTACTTTTGATGTATGTAGCTTTGATTTGTCTCAGTTACTTACTCTGCTTTGATGGTTGCTGTTATATAATGTGCCAAATAGAGGTTTTCTAAATGTTTTCAGGCCTTACTGAATGAAATGTCATTTTGTTTGTCTTGTCAGAGGAGACCTTTGCTCCCTCACTTCTTCTTGTACCTAATCACTTCAATTCCATGTTGACAAACCCCAAAAGTTGAACTTTTAATGTGTCTCTCCTCTCAGTTTGATCCATCTTGCAGGTCTTAGTACAGCTGCTGGCTGACAAATTGTGTCTAAATGATGTAGTTGCTGTCATGAAACATTCAGAGGAACGAGTCAGGCCTCATTGAGCAAGTAACCAAAGCGTTTACACAGCAAGTGTTTAGTGCCATTGCTCTATGGTATCAATATTCATTTCAGCTGATAGGCTCTCAGTCAAAAGGGTCTTTATGTTGTGCCGCTAATGTGCTTCCCTGTGATTCACAGCAGCTATGTAGAGGTTGGATGATTCTACTGTCCTGGCTGTTGGCAGAATTTTATAGTTTTGCCAAAGCTCAGTTAACACAGGATTAGTAGTATATATTTAGGCCGATTTAATTAATAAGTACAACTCAGTAAAAGTAAACAGAACATTAAGCAACTGTAATTCAATTCATATGTGTTCAGTTATCTACTTACTTATGAAGTACAACAGCATCAGTGATGCCAAACACATTTTAAAGCTGTACCATTTTGTTTTACCACTGATGTCATTTAGGTTATTTGAGGACATTTAAAATAGACGTAATGTCATGAGCAGGCCTATGTGACTTCATTGTTGAAGGTAGTGTGAATTAAAAGCATGCTTCAACAGACCAATGAAAAGGCAGCTGATGTGGCGATTAGACTGTGTGTGTGTGTGTGTGTGTGTGTGTGTGTGTGCGTGCGTGCGCGTGTGTGTGTGTGTGTGTGAGACAGACTGAGATGCAAATGGAGAAAGAGAGCTTAATTTGGAGTATTTGAACACTGCCATTCGATGAAGCATAGCCTTTTCCGTTCGGACTTTTAATACAAAAGCATGCACCCGCATTCACTTTGCATGCGCAGAAACACAAAACAACACGGCATACAAACACTCCGTCCTCACAACCACATTAGCTGAGGGAGTTCTCAGGGAAAATTTCTTTCTATCATGTTGCACAACAAGTCCTTTACCAAACCTCTCCCTGCAGTTTTAAAAACCACACATCAAATTCTGATCAGCTTTCCCAAAAACATCTCAACACTCTGGATCCTCACATTTTGCTGGCTTACATTTACAAACACCATTTCAGGATTGAACTGCTTTCGCTACAAATAAGCCAACTCAGCATTGCAACCACAGTTACCATTTTAAGGTCACTCACAGACCTTTTGAGTACAAGTTTGCTTTTTTTTCTCACCAGGCGATTCCACCTCCACTTAACCTTTAGAAATGCTACTGGCACTGCTCTCCCCTTTGTAGGACATGGACTGTGAGGTTGCAGTACTGGAGGAAACTAGGATAAACTCTCCCACAAATGAGGTTTAGAAAGACCGTGATGAATAGCACGTTGAGGAATTCCTCATATCCCACACTGAAGAAATGAAACAGAAAATGTTTTTAGACTAGTTTAGTACTCACTTTAACAGTGTTTCAACCTCCCCATTAAAATGAAAATGAAATCTTGGGCTGCTTCCAACCAAATATGTTCCCAGTCAACTAGTGAACTCAAGACATTGATTGACTTGTCATTGTACATTTCTGATATTAATTTATTTATCTAAGTTTATATTTTGGGCAGCAACAGATAATGATTTTGGTTCCAGATTCCGGTTGTTAAGACTGTGCTCCATTACATAGAAACACAAAACTGCACCTAAAACTGAACCTTTAAAGTTAAAATATTACAAATGCACACATGAATAAGTAAGTAAGTAAAATTTATTTTTATAGCGCTTATCACAGACAGCAGTCACAAAGTGCTTTACAGCAGCAAGAAAAACAAAAACAAGAGCAAATAATAATAGTAATAATATACACTATATATGAAAATGTATATAAGTGTAATTGAATGTAAAGGTCATATGAAAATTACAAAGATTTTACAAATGTGTATGCGCAGAGGGTGTCCATCACAGCCAAAGAACAAACAAACATAACGCTGGGTCAGATTGGACTAGAAAGCTTTTAGAAACAAATATGTTTTTAGATGTTTTTTGAAAGCATCCACTGAGTCCAGAGAGCGCAGGTCTAATGGGAGTTCGTTCCAAAGGCGGGGCGCGGTGGCTTTAAATGATCGGTCTCCCCGAGTTTTAAAACAAGTTCGAGGAACCATCAGCAGATTCTGCTCAGATGACCTCAGGCTTTGAGCTGAGCTATAGGGCTTGATTAATTCAGCTATGTAAATAGGAGCCTGGCCATGTAGGGCTAGCGGATGAGGCGAGCAGCAGCAACAACAGCCAAAGCAGTAGGCTTTAATGCGCCTTAGCTTGACAAAAGGCAGCTTATAATCGCCTTGTAAGTTAGATCGCAGAAACTATCAGATCCTAACTTGATGCTGTCAGTCAATCTGTGACCTCGACATTAAAAGAGAGACTTTACCGCTGCATCAGACTGTCAGAAAATCTATAAATGTTTCACCAGCCCGCTCTGTGTGTCGGCCACTTTCTTGGGTACATCCTTTATTCTCTGCCGTAAAAACGATGTCTGTCCACGACTGATTTAGTGTCTTTTTTTCTGCCACCAACCGACCAAAAAAACAGCTAACATTTAGTTGACTATTAGAGGGAAACCCCAATGAGTTCGCCCTCTTGATATTAACACATGTTCGCAAAAGCGAGTTGTGTCCAAAATACATTCAACCCAAAATGCAACTTTTCATTCATTTTGATACACGGAACTAACCAAAACAAAACATCATGCATGTTCATCCATGCACAAGTATGCATTAAGACTGTGGGATGTGCGAATTTATCCACAAATTGTGACGGGTGACGATTTATAAAGTGCGGCGCAGGCACAAGATCATGAGGACTGGTTGGATGATGCATGCTGACTCATTCAGATTGGCCACTAACGCAGGACTAACTCTTGTCAATTTAAGGGAGGGTAAAGTTGTGTAAATGTGAACATGAACAACACTGAGTTCAATACTTAACCTGAACTGTTTGCCAAACCTAAAAGTGAATTAGCTTCTCAAATGTTAAATGGAAAAATGTTCATTTTAGAGGATTTTTGCTCAAATTTTCATCCTTTAGACTGACTTTCAGTTCTCACAAGTATAGAAATCCTATAACCACACACACATCTCTCTCCCTCCTCGAGGTTTCTTTATCCTTTCCAGCATAAATAATCCCTTCAGTCTGCTGGCTCAACCCTGATTGGAATCTCGACGCCGTGCTCAATTGTGGCTGGATGGGGAAAAGTGGGGTGCCCTGAGCATGTGTGTGTGTCTGCATTGCTGTTTCAAGGCCATAAATGTAATACCAGAGGGGTGTCCATCTCCATCAGGCCAGGCCTCTAAAATCCTCAGTCTGGAACTAAGGCTGGCACGCAGATCCTCATAAGTTAAACACTTAAATGAAAGTATATTTAATGTCATTTGTAAACTCTGGAATACACGCGCATATTCTCATATTTGCACTTTCCCTTTTATTCGCCCACTTAACTACTCAACTAGTGAGGCATGTGTACCAACACAGGGGGTTAAGATCCAGGCTCCACAAAGTTTTATCAGCTTTTCTGTGTCCTGGAAGAGGCCAGCTGGAGTCTTATGTGGAGTTTTATGTGGAGATTCGGTCTGTAATTATGATTGTGCAGAATTATTAGTGGGTTACATGTGAAGTAGTGTGGTGATTGGTTATTGTCGTCATGTTAGAGTAGATTTCTGACAGCGGCGATAAGGCTAAACAGGTTCGATCAGATAAATTTGACTTCTCTGGACGTTATTATGTTGCAGTTTGTATTTCCTGGATTGTGGCCGACTAATAATTCACTGAGTCAATGCTTTTACTCATCTTGGATCCGGGACATAACTGACATTATCGTTTGCATGACTTCATACTGCGGTTGTGTGCTTATACATGTCTGCGGGTATATACAAACGGCTCAGATGAGTGTCACCACATCTCTCCAGTGTGATAGCTGCTTACCCCAGATCAGTTTCCTCCAAATTACATTCACGATTATCTCATTCCGCTGAACCAAAAGCGAGTGGAAAGAAAAAAAACTGTCTGTGTTACTGTTTGCTTTGCCCCTCCCCTCTCAGTGGCACGGTACTCCAGCTTCAGACTCTTAATAATTTGCTGGCTCCCATGTGCTTGTCAGCTCAATTCAAGATTAATTTGACTGCAAATCCATCATCGGTATATCTCACTCTGTTGAGTCAGCCTTATGCCACACATCAAAAGCAAGAGGGGGACACAGAGGGAACGGTATCAAGCCCAACACCACAGGGAGCCAACCAAAGTGAAAAACAGCACTGAATTCCTCCCTCATTTTTGTCTCCCTGACAAATTCTGGATGTGCCGACTCTGTGGAAAACACGAGAGCGAGAGAGAGCGCGAAGCAATAAACGGGAGACATAGGGGAGGAAAAAAAGAAGATGAAACGATGAGTGTGACTCAGACGTGTAAATGAAGGGATGGAGCGATGGAAATATCTCTGTTTACCGTAGTGGGTGGATGGGCAGCATATGACAAGGCATGTGTAGGACGATAACAGAGTCCCATCCTTTGGCACGTAGCATTGAGATTAGATCATTAGCACTTGAAATTGAGCCAGGTATTGTTAAGATATACTTGTGAAGGAAATAAACTGGTTGTTAAAAGCCTCCCCTCTCCTTTGGAGCCATATGGGTTGCTAGAAGAATCATCATTCCAATTAACATTTGTTGTTTTGATTTGTTTTAAGTCACGCACCGTATAATTTTGAAGCTTTATTTTAGACAGTTTTATATTAAAAATCCAGCCAAATTCATCAGACTCCGGAGCGCATCAGGTATTATGCAACAGGCTGCTGTGTTATTGCTTCTCATTTATCGACCCTCACAGCTACCAACGATTAAACATTACACTTAGAGCAATTCAGATAATGTAACTGTATCACAACCAAAGGAAAAACTTGTTAGCTTGAAGAAATATCAGTATGTTTTATTGGCGGGACCTCGGGCCAAGTGAAATAAAAGTGGCCTCCACCACGTAGAGAGACGTACGCACAGACATGGGTTTGGATGCAGATTTTGAGTGGAAAACAAGGCTTTCTTTGAGCAGATTTTAATTAGCAATGTTCATAGCTTGGCTGCGTTCTTTTATGATTGGACCACTGAAAGCCTTTTTGTTTGCCTAATGAAACACATCGAGGGGTATGTTCATGAATAAACTGAGCTTGTGTACAATTACAAGCATTCGCGCTTGAATCCACACATCTTCTGCATGTATCTGTTATACTGGTCGGGGCCTGCATTCTTTTTGGCGTATTAGTATTCCATTGGCAGGGATAAGAAGCCGTAGCAGGAGACAGAGATGAAAGAAATCCCAGCGCTTTGTTTTCCCTCCTTTCCAAAATAGTTGTTTTAGGTAGGCGGCCATTGCCCATAATTGCTGAAACAGGGTCAGGTATTTGTCTGTCTTGCTCATGATTTACTATAGTGTCTGTGCCTTAGTAATCTGAAATAAGATCTGTGGTTAAGGGCAGCCTAACCTCAGACAGACCACATAGATTGTGTAATGCATAGCGTTCTGCTTCTTTCACTGGGATCCCTTTATAAACACGTCGCACACAAATCCCTCTGTACGATCTGAGGAGCTATGCAGAGAATACTTGTCATATAATTTCCCAGATCAAATCAATCAAATATGTGATTGTGATATAATGCATGGTGTCATTTAGAGATGGAGGGATGCTAAACTATGCTTTGCTGTAAAATTGCAGTAAAATACTGGCAGCTGTGGTCGCCAGTAGTATTTTCACAGTGTTCTTATTGTAATTTAAACAGTTTATTACTGTGAAATTTATTACTGCATGCTCCTGTGCAATGTGAAGTTTACAGTTAAATGCTGGCAGCAGTGGTGCCAGGATTTAAAAGTATTTTTAGTGTTACTATTATCATTTACTTATACAGCTACTGTATAATTGATTACAATACTCTACAATGCAATATGAGGTTGACTATGTAATATTGTAACTAGACTTTTTAATGATATACTGTATTTATAAAGTGTTGCCACTGTAATCAACATTTACCACAACTGTAGTTGCCTGTAAATTACATTTTCATCTTTTAAAATGTATTACTGGATTACAGATATATACCATTAATTACATCCATCCATTATCTACACACCGCTTCATCATCTGTAGGGTCGCAGGGGGGATGGAGCCTATCTCAGCCGACTCGGGCGAAGGCAGGGGACACCCTGGACAGGTTGCCAGCCTATTGCACACATAGAGACAGACAACCAAGCACACTACGGACAATTTAAAATGTTTTTGGACTGTGGGAGGAAGCCGGAGCACCCGCTAAAAACCCACGCTGCACAGGGAGAACATGCAAACACACAGAAAGATCCCAGGCGTCCTAACCAGGACACGAACCGGGGATCTTCTAGCTGTGAGGCAACGGTGCTAAAAACCCATTAATTACAATGTGGCTTTCATCTTTATGATCCAGAGTTGAGATTTACCAACTCTGTTTAGAAATCAAAATACATGTGCCACAAAAGAGCCTAAAACAAAAATGATAAAGGAGAGGGTATGTTACATTTTTGTGTGTCTATTCAAGAGCTGCAATGTATGACATATTGTGGTCTATTAACTATATTTGAGAAAAGCAATGAAAAATAATTTCACTTAAAAGTAAATGAGAAAAATGGCCTATGTCGGGGCATCAATACAAACTTAAAAATAATATTATTACTTGCCTAAATCCAGTTGCTATTCTAAACGGTGGTTTGTGAACTTTTCACACTATCAGTTTTTAATGTAGCCTGCTATTAATGGTCAGTCTTGGCCTTTAAAAAGCATCACATTTTATAGTATTTAACCATATTTTGGAAAAAACAGCACACTACCATTAGAATTTGGCTGTATTTTTACAGTAATTTATTGCAGTTTTCCTGAGAAGAAACAATCCGTTTTTATAGCATTTCATATTTAAAAAACAGCACACTACCATTAGATTTTGTCATTTATTACATTCTTGAGAAGAAACAAAGACTTTCAATAATTCAGGATTCAAGTTTTGGTAGTTGGTCAGCGCTTTACCATAACAACAAATCAGATATTAAATATTCAACACATTGGGAGTTTGGATTTGTTGATATTTCATCATCATTTATTTAGATGTATAATTTAGTAGTCAAAGTAATGGAACTTATGAATATCGCCTGCACTGTAAACAGGTCTCTCCCTGCAGCTCCTTGAGCCTCAGTGGTTTTGCCAGAATTCCACACAGTCTTAGCTCTGCTCTCTAATAGTGGGTTACTGAGGCTATGAGCGGGGGTCAAAGTTCACTGTCAACAGCTTTGTGTACCTTGAGTGAGAACAATCAGTTCTTTAGCCGAGCTTCTGTACACGAATACCTCCAAACAGTTAATTGCTGCAATGGCAACAGAACAGGGAGGGTAGGTGACATTTGGTGAGTTGTTTGCAAGAAAGTAATCCATCGCAGTGACACCGTGAATGTGTGTGTGAAGGCTGGCGGAGTGTACGCGAGCGCTGGTCAACATTTTCTCTGTATCATCACACAAGCCGTTCAGTGCTGACAAAAGCACTCTCTGTGCTGCGGGATTGGGGAAAGTTACTAATGCTGGCAAGATCATAATCTAAGTCGCGCTGCAGTGAGGCAGTGGTGGGCTTTCAAATTAGAGGGATATTCTGGAAATAGTTATCATATCTTGTAGTCACTGGGACTATAAAATGTTCAAGGATTTATGATTAAGCACTATAAAATACAAACAAGATGGTGATTGGAGTTTTAATTTTTAATTAAGCAAATAAAAATATGAAAACCTGCAGCAGCATCATAAAAAGCGATATCTTTAGGCATATCTGCAGACACGCTACAATAGCAGTCCAGTGCAGCCCATACCTCCTGCTGTGTATAAAATACCTCAGGGACCACGATATTGGGAAAAAATGACATTGCAATATTTTGTTTTTCTGCAATATAATAAAACACAAGAGTTTTCACCAGATGATTGGAATAACTCTATTTGGAAAAAATGACTCATTCTAGTATAATTGGGGTGATTTTGTAGGGGAGTGCATCTACATTAAAAATTAAAAATAATTTTAAAAATGCTGACAAAAAGCCGTTTGGAACCTTTCTCGTGTGGTGTAACACTGGCAAAGGCATCCAAAATACTTTTTTCTTTTGGATGGCATTCAGATCTGGCTCTGGACTCATCATACAGAGCTTTGTGGTGCCGATTTGAATGGTCAAACAAATTAGTCATGTCGCCTCATGTAGTGCAAGGCCCTGCAGACGGAGCACTTGTTTTTTAGCCTTTTCGTTAGCAAATATTCCTTTTCTGTGTTTCTCTCCTGTTTCTTGCTCATTTTGCTGCACACATGTGGAGCCCGCATGTCAACAAACACTGTGTCTTATAAATAAAGTAAAAGAAAAATCCAAGAACTTCTAAATCGGAGTAAGTTATGTTCTATCAGACAGACACCTCATGTAAATTACACATGGAAAATTAGAACCGTGAGAGTTTTCTGCAAGAGTTAATTTGCCTTACTTCACATCTGTAGGTAAAATATTTCCATACAACTGACATTGCATTTCTTCTTCAACTAAATTTTCTTTTCCGGTGTTTCTCGCTCCTTTTGCTGCGCACATGAGCAGTCTGCATTTCAGCAAACTGTATGTCTTGTGAATAAAGTGGAAAAAACTCTGTATCCAAGTATCCATAAATCTGAGTAATTTGTGTTAAATCAGACGTCTTATAGAACTTTTTGTATCAAGCAGCAAAAAACTTAAGTTGCTTTACTTCACATCGCACTTCCTGCAATGTGACTATTGCACACGAGCACTGCGTCAATGCTGAAATAATACATTGTGCATCCCCACAGTACGTTATGAAATTGGAACATTTTGTATGATGAAGCTTTCAAATGATGAAGAAATTGTGGGGTGCCCCGATAGCCTAATCGTTATGTCTCGTGACAGAGGAATAGCGGCTGTCCCAGATTCGATTCCGACCTCGGGCGTTTACCGCATGTCCTTCCCCGCTCTCTCCCGTTTCCAACTCTATCCACTGTCCTGTCCAATAAAGGCATAAAAGGCCAAAAATAAATCTTTAAAAAAAAGATTAAGAAATTGTTAGTGGCATTGATTACACAGTTTAGCTTTAGATTATCCAAAGCGATCCCGTCCCCCTGATGAATGTGGTTTTAATGTGCCTGATTTCCCTTTTGTTGACATCGTTATCATGGAAACAACAGCTGCTGTGGAGAGTTGTTGTTGTTGTTTCTGCAAGTTCACAATGGAAAATTGGACCGGAAAATTTACTACCAGAAAGTGTCTCGTTTTCTAGTAATAGTAAATATGTCAGAGTCAGAAATAATTAAGGACTTGCTGAGCCGTATCTGTTTGGGTTTCATGCTGGCCCAGTCACAAGAGATTTGACATTTGTGGTGTAATTGTGCAGCAGCGTTCAGGGGTCACACTGATACAACGAGCTGCAGGCAAAGAAATCCATTTCTTCCACTAGCCTTGAATGTCTTTTGACTGTCATGTCTGTCTTGAACTTAAATGCATTTCAATTAAATATTGTTTTGTTATTGCCAATTATTCCAGACCTCTGCTATTGAATGAAAATCAGATGCAAACATTTTAGTACCTCTGATGTACACCATCTTTTTTTAATCTGTTTAATATGATTTTTGTGCTAACACTTGAAAATCAACACTAAGAGAACTGCCAAGGCAAGAATGCCATTAATTATTATTAAGTATTCAGACATAAACAAAATATAAAATTTAAATCATAAACCGATGGTGGCACTATATGAAAAGTTCTTGCAATTCATTCTGGCAGGAGTGTCTGTATCAAATTTTACAGTAATCCATCCATTAGTTGTTGAAACATTTCACTCAAAACCACAAATGTCAACGTCATGGTGGGCTAGAGGAAAAACGGAGGGGGGGAATCACCAAGTCAAAACACGACGTCTCAGAACCATGAATGTCTGTTTAAAAAAATAATACCAATCCATCAGATATTTCCCTGGATAAGTGGGGACCACAGAAGTCATTAGGATTCATCCCCTGGGCTCCACGGATATCTGTACTAAATTTCATGCCAATCCATCCAGCAGTTGTTGAGACGTTTCAGAAAAAGACAAAAACGTCAACCTAATGGTGGAGCTAGAGGAAAAGTCCGGGGATCACCAAAGTCAGCGGGCTTCATCATCTCAGGACCACAAATGTCTCTGTAGGATCTCATGGCAATCCGTCAAATAGTTGTTGAGATATTTGAGTCCGGACCGATGCGAGTAAGCCCCTCTAGGTAGGTAAAAGATAGAAACTGGAACAGGATAAAAAAAAAGATTCCAATAAATTAACATGAATGAAATAAAAAGATCACTCGCATAACGTTAAGTGTGATGATAGATGGAAGATGATAAAGTGCTGTACATACATTAAATCAATCTTTTTGATATAGAAAATCTATTCCATTTGCACGTCTTCAGTCTTTGCACACATGCTGTGCAGCTTTGCTCAGCGTGAGATTTGGATCCATTCTGCATGTCGTCTGAAATTATTTGCTTTTGTTCGTGTTTACTGAGCAAGAGAAAGCAGCAGAGGTGTGACATGGGACATGACAGCGGACGGACACATGCAGTTATGCCGACATTGGCTTTTTTATCAAAGAGAACAGGGCAAGTGTCTTTGGATCGCCTAGTGTTGGCTCTTCCACAGTGGTGACATAGAAAGCTTCAAAAAGCATTAAAAGCTTCCTTGGTTGTGTGTGTAGATAGAATCACATTTTAATAAAGAAAAACAATCAGTCAAATCGCTGATTTCTCAAACTGTAATCAACACCAGGAAAATGAAAGAGAAAACACAATTCTGATGAGCGGATAATCGACCGGGATATCCTGAGTGGGCCTCCTCCAGGGGATTGCGTCACCACAGTGTGCCTGCTGTGATGATGTTATCGGGGACAGCTGCATGGGGTGGAGCCAGGGTCGAGGCTCTCGGGGAGCCAAGGGGCAGCCAGTTGCCAGCAGATCCCCCTCCGCTGAGACCCACCTGCTTCGCATGTGCAGTTTCCCCCTAAACCCCTCAAAGGGATTCCCTGAGTCCTCCTCTGTGTCCACTGGCCCCCGTGTCTTTGAAGTCATGATCCTGTGTGTTTTCATGGCATTGAAGTTCTTATCCTATGGTCATGTCATGTCATGTGTTTGATCCAAAAGTTTGTTTGAAGTTTTACAAGGAACTTTTAATGTAAAGTATTGGCCACATGCCGCATATTCAATCTATATAAACCAAATCAATTAACAAAGAATGCTGATCCAAACCAATCACTCCTGAAGCCTATTTATGAATCCAAATTTTAAAGACCAGTAAAGTCTACAGTTTATGTAAATGGACATCAACAGCAGTTGTTGGCAGTAGTTTGCATGCACAAGGCAGTGGTGCTAATTTAATTAAAAGCCCTTGAAGAAGAAGCCCAGCCTAGCGTAATACCATCAATTAGGGGTTTCTCTGCCATGTGACTAAAATCCCACACCCCATTTGTGTGATTCATACAGGAAAATATGTCTCTTTGTCTTCGAGGTCAACCAACTCTTTGGAGAAGTTGGCATGGGGTCAGGAAACAGTAGTTGAGGGTGTAGGAGTGGGAAAGCAGGCACAAAAAACGGAGGGCTGTTCTACTAGATAAGCCATAGCATGAGGTCATTTTGAAGGGAACTCGTGGTTTTTTTATCGCAGCTCATGGCGATGTCTTTATAATGAAACAGCTGGTCTTGGAGGGAATATCTTGTTCAGCATCAGAGAATATTTTCAGGGGAAGAAAATGTTCTGAGTTGTGTTTAAATAGAAAAACTCTCCTTGCTTTTTAAGTTGGTTTTAGTAAAATGTTCATTTATGAATTCATGGTGAATTCAAGGATGTAAACGCGATGTAAAGCTTTTATATCTATTTTAAAAGCAAGGTATCAGAAGTCCAGTTGGCATATCACTTAAAAGGGTTTTACTTACATTTCCAAGGTCACTGCAGTCTTTTATTCACCCCAATGGGAACGTTTACAGGTCCATGATGCAATAAAAGTCTTGATCTAATTTAATCTTCTTGAGTAATCATTCTCTCAGATCTGATCGGTGTCTCATAGAAGCATTAGACTTGACAGGACAGTCTCAGACCTTCTGTCGTCTTCCTGCAGTCTCCTGGACAAAAGCATATGAATTACTCATTCCTGTCAGACTTCTGCATCAGGATGCCAAGAAATGCACATGTGACATTATGCCAATTTAGCAATTTAATTAGGTGCAACTGGCCGGATCACCACAGTGTCATTCATCCATGTCACTCTTCAGCAATCAAAGTAACAGCATGAACTATTGTGTACAATTTCATAAATTATGTTTTATCAAAGCCTTATGTGAGCTGTTATTCCTGCTGAATGTCACATAAACAAATGACAGTGAGGGCAGATACAAGTCTGGTTTTTGAGTGGCAGGGAGCGCCGCAGTCGTCTGAACGAATCTCAATGCAAGCATTTCTGTAGTTTGTCTCACCATGGAGACTAAAATGCTTTTTGGCTCAGGTTTAGAGGAGACCTATGTATGTGTGTGAGTATGCATGAGTCATTATTAGGGATGTTTTACCATTTCGTGATGAAATGGAAACAGCATGTGTCTGAGATTAGGAGAGGGAAGAATCCCACACAATGCTTGGGCATCATTTTACGTAATCCTTTGTTTTTGAAAAAGTGTTCATGCTCAGTAGTGAGAAGCTGCTTAAACCAAGGATTTTGAACTTGTTTTTTTTTTTTTTTTTTTTTTTTTACAGTAATTTGAATTGCCTTCAATTATCCACTCTTTGTTATCCATTTACATTTATATAGAACTTTGCTTAATAAGCGTTGAGAATTTTCACATCACATACTCCGCTGCTCCAGCAGTGTTCCTCTACTAGCCTGGCTCTTTAACAGAGAATATTATTGCATTTTGATTAGTCCCCAAAGTCACCACAGCAATATTGCAATACTGAGTCTCATCAAATGTGTCCCGGGCTGGAATGGAAGAAATATTACATTTCCTGTTTTTAATTTTGAGCAAAAAGTTGAACTGGGACATTGGCAGCCCAGTAGAGGAGATTAAAATGTGAGTGACTTCACACAAAAGATTTGGAGAAAATTAGACAGGAAGTATGCGGCTTTCCCTGAAACCTAATGTTTCCTCTGGGACCTGAAGCGTTGTCGTACTGTTTGTCAACTTTATACGCTACATTTCCTCCGAGCATTGTGATTTCTGCGAAACTGAGTTTAGATTGAGGCATAAGAGAATCCATCTTACTGAGATGTTTGTGTTCTCCGGCAGTATTTAACATTGGCTGACGAAATTTTCTAAAGTACTGCAGATGATAAATCCACTGTATACCAGTGCCTTTGTGTGTTTTCTTATTAACCATTAGTGCCCTGCCAGGATGTTAGGTTCTCATTAACTCCTATGCAAGACTAATATCTGACGCGAAATTAGGTACAAGACAGAAGGTTTCTTGAAGATAAACCAAGCAGTGTGCCAACATCCACTTGTAAAAACGTCTATTGAGTCGTATCCTTATTTGTTTTTTGTCCCCCAGGTCAGAGTCAGGAATCTACAAATTTACACATCGTCTGTCCCTCAAAGAACGTCCAGCTAAAGCAGAGAAGACGTCTTTGGACAGGCCTCCATCCTACAGGAGACGATCTCTGAGTGTGGATTGGTAAGACAATAGACCATCTCTCAATCTATTTAATCACATTCTTTCATGATCAAAAAGCAAAGGTTGTGATTGTGCACTTGGAATTATGAAAAATGACCAAAAGGGACACATCTACATCTACATTTTATGAATAAAAGCAACCAGTAGCAAAATGAGCAACTTTCTGGAGACACCTAAGCTACTTTCCTTAGAAGAGAGTCACCAGCACTGCCTCTGGATATCTTGCTTTCCTACCACAGGCACACGTCTCTGACATCTTCTCTGTTTAGTAAGTGGCAGAGGTGAGCAGCACATTCAGCAGGCTGACATAGATGTGAATGAGCTGCACGTGCATTGTTCCCAAGGCCCCAGGAAGAGACTGAGAGTAGTCTGAGAGTAAAACATAAGCAAGACATTCTGCCTCTTCTAACTTTATGTCTGAATGATCATTTTACATATAAACATAGCCAAATTTGGGGGGCATTACGGTGCATTGGCTAGCACTCACAGCTAGAAGGTCTTTGATTCAAATCACGACTTGGGCCTTTCTGTGAGGAGTTTGCATGTTCTCTTTGTGCTTGCATGGGCTTCCTCCCATAGTCCAAAAGACATGCTTAGGTTAACTGGTGATTCTAAATTGCCTATAGGTGTGAATGTGAGCGTTCATGGTTGTCTGTCTCGTTGTGCTGGCCCCACAATAGACTGATGTCCTGTCCAGGGTGCACCCTGCCTTTGCCCCAAGTCAGCTGAGATAGACTCCAGTTCCCCCCCTGTGACCCACTGCAGGATAAAGCGGTGCATAGAAAATGGATGGATGGACGTAGCTGAATTAATAGCACAGTGACTGTTTTTAACTCACAGATAGGTGATAGATTAAAGGAAAAACCAACATAAGGTGTTGGGCCACGAGCCTTAATGAACATTGGCATTGATTCTTCAAGTCTGTGGAACTTTACTGGTGAGATTAACACCCTTCTTTCAAAAGATATTCCCTCATTTAATGTTTTGATGATGGTAGCAGAGAGTGCTGTCTAACTCATCAGTCCAAAATGTCCCATCAGTTTCGTCAGATTACATCACAGTGATAAAATCAGGATTTTACCAGTGTAGAGAAACAGCTTGAAAGGGACTGCTGGTTGACTTGATGGGCCATGTTTCAGTAACTATTTCATACTCATTCTGTTGTCTGCCAACAGAAACAGAAAAAATATGTAAATGAGAACAGCTTATTTTGGGTTTTAAACACAGTATACGTGAGCACAGGGAGTAGGAGAGAAGCACACAGATGTAAGGGCCGGCAATGACGTTATGCAATTGCTAATTGGTGCGTAACGCCATCTCATGACATTTAGTGACTTGTCAGGCAGGCTTTAGCTACTTTCCATTGAAAGCAGTTGGCAACACTTCCTCACACTATAAATATTATGAGGTGAAACACACATAAACTAGAATCAGCAGGATCTTGAATAAGAGAATCTTTTACTCATCACATATGAAATCCAAAACATAACACCTAATGAGAGACAGACAGCTGCAAATGAATCTTGGTATGATGTGTCTGTTTACAAAGTCAGGGTTCCGGTTGATGAGGATTGTGGGCTGGTGTTTGTGGCAGGAGCTGAGGGTGGGCAGGGTGGTGATAGGGTCCTGCTCTGTCTCTGGGTCTGGGTTTCGTTGAAGAGCGCCAAGCAGCTCCAGTGGCGCCGGCTCATCTTGCTCTTGTAAAGCTCCAGTCTTCAGGCAGCCGATGAAAGGAGTTTGAAAGATTTCCATCGCGAGGCTGCCTTCCCGTCCACACCCATGGGAATCCTTCCCAGTCTCCCCTCTTGTTGCCTGGCCTCCACTCGTTTATCTACCTCATTGATCCTGCCGTTCTTACATCTGACATCCCCCCTGAGCTTCTTGCTATGTATTCTTGGCTGTTCCTTCATACTTCCTTCACTATTGGGAGCATAGGGCTGGGTTTAAGAGGATCTTATACTTCCTTTGCACTTAATTTTGTCAAGTAAAAAAATGTCCTGTCACAGTTCTAAATGGTTTTCAGGTTTCTAATTGCTGTGCAGGGAGTACAGTAGCTATTCAGTAGAGTTACTTTGCGGTTTATGGAGTTACAGGTGTGCGAATCTCTGAGGTCCTATCGAATCATGCTAGGGCCTGGTGTGAGGTCTTACGAGGTCTTTTGTTGGCCTTATGAGGCCGACTGTGTGGTCTCGGACTGACATTGCGATGTGTGGTCCTTCCAGCAGAAATGTGGTGTTAAGTGAATGAGCGTCGGAGTGTATGTGCAGTGTGAGGTCCCTTACTTTAACAGCTCCATGTTTTCCTCCCATGTTGCTGGAGCGGGGACCTGGCCTTTAAAGTTCAGGCCCTGATTGATGTGGTCTGGTTTTAATGAAACACAGTGGGTAGATTGGACATGCTCATTTACGAGAGGGATGAGGGGGGCTCGGCTACAGCTGGATTCTGACTTTCTCCGGGCCGAGCCACCGTTACAGGAGTGTGACTGGCCTTTTGTGACATAATAAATAAGGGACCCCAGGAGGAGAGAATCAAGGTTGAGGGGCTGAGTCATGCTACTGGGAGGTGAAACAAGGTTGGTCCAACTCCTGACAAGACCAGAACAGCTCCTCTGGAATGCACAGTCATCAACGGCGTCAGAAGGAAAACACATGTGCTTGTAGCATCTATTGAAAACATCCCATGAGTCAGTTGCATATTTGAAATTGTTCAACATTTATGGCACTTCCTGTAGTCTGTCAAAGCAATCTGTCTTGTTTTGATCACTATTAATGAGATTTTTATGTAGAAATACTTGTCATTGCGGAGCTATACGATTTGATATGATACAGCCAATGCTTTAAATATATGGTGTTTGAATGTGATTTTAAAAATAATATGTTGCCCAGATGAGTTTACAGATGAAAAAACGCAGTACTTTGTGCTAAGTTGAAATGAGACACCAAACTTCTTCCATAAGTAGATGTTTTTCTAAACAAGGTCCAAAACAATAAGTTAATCTTGAATGAAATATGAGTTAAAAATTCCACATTTGTGATTTGCTTTCTCAATTTATGTCTATTTTGCGATGTATTTAGAGACTGTGAGGCATTTCTACGTGCTGAAAAATTCCAGCAGAGATCAGGCAGATCTAAATAGGTACCTGTTTTCGAATAACTGTTGGATGCCTTAGTGATGACGGCTGAATCATATGTGTCCTGAGCCAGACGCTGTAAAAAAAAAGTTAGAGAAAGCACTGGAATGTGTTTGCCTGTAATGAAATAGAAGTAAAATGTGGCGACGTGGGGGTTTTATCCACCAATGTATGCTCTTAAATTAAGGTTTCATTATGTGTATCTGTTCGCTGCCCCCTCCTTTCACTCTTTAAATTGAAACTTTTAAGTGTAAAGTGAGACAAGAGTTATATAAAATACCAAGCTGGAACTCTACCAGCAGCCCTCCACAGCGAGGCAGTCTCAGGTGGCTTAACACTTTACTATCTATTTAGTGGACCATTGCCATTTATGTCGATTTGAGTCGGATACCCAAACAAACTGTGACTATTAAGGGAATTCAGAGCCGAGGCAGCCCATATACAAGCTTGAAACAGGAGCCGTTTTGTAGCTTTATCAAAGTCTGTGAGTGCTGGCAGGGCCTTGGGAAAATGCGATAATAAAAGATAATGGCGGTGTTATTGTTATTGGTAATCATAGTAAATGGGCTCTAGGGGTATGGGTGGAGAAAAGAGTGGAAGGAGGGGGAGAGTGAGGGTTTCTGGGAGTGCTAAAGGGAAAATAGGGGAGGTAGCTGCTACCTATCAAGACTGCTGAAAAAATGTTGGCATGTCTTTAACCAGGAAACCACCAGTGTTCATAATTACAATGCAAGTCAGTGATGACCTCAGGTGAAATGTTACCATTTTGAGACATTTGTTGAGAAAATTCTTAATAAAAATCTAAATTTACCTCCAGTTCTCTTAGGTCTCTTTAAGAGCAGATCCCAGTCTGCTGCTGATACATCATAAATAAAAGTCTTATCAGAATATGAGTTCAATATACAAACTAATCACTTAGCCAAGCATCGGTCTGTTTCTCACTAGTGTGTATATTTGCTTCCTTATTTCCTGTGCATGACGTGGACACCGGAGACATCCAGCAGAGTCTGAGAGTCAATACTGGGGCTATAAAGGGACACTGGTTCTGTTCCAGCATAAGGCTAGCAAATAAGTCTTTATTTCCATATCCTCTCATGGTGACAGAGAGGCAGTTCCAGCCCTTCGCCAAAACCCTTGAGTACAATAGGAAGGCAGCCATGTATATCAGGCCAAGTAGTTTTTATTTCCCAAAACAGTTCCCGTGCAGTACTCCTGGAGAGGAAACTCTATACATAAGTACTTAAACATCAACGTGTAACATACATTCGGGACTCAAACCATATCCACTTCATAAATACAAGTTGGAAAGAGTGCAGTTGGTACCGCACCAGTAAGTGTTTGATTGTAATGTGTGTGGTTATGCAGTCTGCACAGGAGGGCTTAAATCCTCTCCATCCTCTGAAGGCCTTCTGCTCTGCCTGGTGCCACCCTGTCTTCAGGGATAACTCCAGGCCGACAGCGCTCTTAGGATGTCGTCTTAACTTTGATGTCAGGAGAGCAACTAGCCTTCCCTTCCCTCAGTTGATATATTAACACAAACATGCGCTCACAGAGTGGCAGAAACTCGTGTCTGCACCTCTGATTTTCTCCTTGATATTCATGCTCACACATATACATGAGCAAACACACATTGTAATACTTAGCACTGTTTTGAGTTGAGTGTGTAGAGGGGGGTTGATGGGGGGTGCCCAAGTGCTAATCCTTATGAACTGTGCACAAAGGGAATACAAAAAGAACAGAGAAATCACCAAAGTCTTAGTGGAAAAAGAGGGGCAATGCTCAGGGGGCCCGGGTGTAAAGTGGTTTTGGACAGTGTGCCACTCGCCTCATTTGGTTCTAATTTGATTTAATATTCCCCACTTTTTCTTTTTCATTCTCTCTTTAGATTTTTCTCCTTTCTTCTTTGGCTGAGCGCTGTCAGTTCAAACAAAAGGGACAAATGAGGAGCTTTTAAATGCCTGTAATTTTTCTCTTTAGGAATTTCGATCAGAGCATGTTAAAGATCTGTTAAAGATCACTGCAGAAAGGGCCTGATTCCTGCTTCTGTTGGAACGTCTGACACTTTACTTTTGCTAGCGGCTGAATTAAAAATGTATTAAACATTAAAAGGCTTTGGCACACGCAACTAATTGTGTAAAATGCTCTATTAACTAGTGTAGTTGACAGTGTTTGCAAACTAGATGCAATGCCAGACTAGAAAATACACCAGTGTTTTTAGTGCTAGACCTGTTTCCAGTTCTTTTCATTTTTAAGCCAACATTGGCAAGAAATCTTTGAGTTATTAGTAAAAACATGAATGACTTCAATCCCATAACAACCGGGAAAACTTCAACTGTTGATTAAGACCACACAATATGATCTAAAACCCCGGAATAGCTACAATAGTTAAAGAACCTTTTGTGGTGAGAGATGAATGTTTGTGCTGTCTGATGCCCCTTTACACAAGATTACAGTTTTTATTGACAAACTCTTAAGGATATGTGTATCATTCTCCTCAGAGCGAAACTGTTTACCCACGCTGTTTCAAGTGTTCTGTTAAGTTTGTACTTCAACTGCTTCTTGGCCTGCAATATTAATTTGTTGAGGCTGAGTTGTTGGCGAGATGAGAGACTGCAGATTCCAACACACATGAGGGAGCAGAATTTCTGCTAACCTCTCGGCTTTTGGATGGGCTATTCTTTTTTCACTTATTCACACACACACTCAAACACACTCTTACACACTCACATACAGAGGCACATGAACATTGACATTAATCCACACACATGCCTTCCCCTTTACAAAATTAGATACATAGTAATAGAAGTCGAATCAAATACATATAAACACTTCTGTGCACACTTGTATTTGCATAAATTAACATGCACAATCTCAGATATGCATGGACCTACACATAAAAACATGTAATATACATGTGCACACACACACACACACACACACACTGTGTTTTTGACTCTGGATGCTGTGGGCTGCACGAAGGGAGATTTATGAGGCTGGCTCCCTCTTGTCCTGTGTGTCTCTGACTTGATACTCTGGTTTCCACTCCAAACCTCAACTCAGCACACAGACACAGAGAGACAGGGGTGGGGATGGAGGGCAGTGGGAAGGAGGGAGGGAGTCGGACTGAAAGAGAGAAGTCGGGGTGGGTGGTGGAGCGATGGGGAATGTCAGAGGAGACTCAAATAGGTAAGAAGAGAAGGAGGAGGAGACGAGAACTGAGGCAGGAGAGAGAGTTTGATTGATAGAGACTGAAGTAGATGAAAAGACAGATTGAAAAGATGCTGCAAAGCGACAGCGAAAGAAAGTGACAAGGAGGTCTGAAAACTGTGCTGAAACCTTGGAAGGACAGAGAAGAGGGGGGAGTTTTGAAATAAAGCGCATGGGAGAAAAATGTGTTGTATGCGTGAGTTTGTTTGTGTTTGGGCCTGTGCGTGTCGAAACAGCTAGTAGGTCAGAGGGTTAGCGTGGCACCCTGCCTTGCTAATAAGCTGATTAAAGACATGAAGTTCAAGGACAACTTCACCTTTCTGCCTACTTTCTGTGTGTGTGTGTGTGTGTGTGTGTGTGTGTGTGTGTGTGTGTGTGTGTCTGTGTGTGTGTGTGTGTGTGTGTGTGTGTGTGTGTGTGTGTGTGTGTGTGTGTGTGTGTGTGTGTGTGTGTGTGTGTGTGTGTGTGTGTCTGTGTGTGTG
>OMNN01099487.1:35066-46387 GCA_900302755.1 Chromis chromis | reverse complement strand
CGGACTGACAAGAGGTTGAGGTGGGAAAGTGAGAGCGACCGCTTGTCCCAGTCACCACCACTGTGGGCACTTGAGCAAGGCCCTTAACCCCTGACTGCTCCCCGGGCGCTGCACTGCGGCAGCCCACTGCTCCTAGTATGTATAGTTAAGGATAACTTTGAATAGGATGGGTCAAATGCAGAGAAGGAATTTCCCCAAGGGGATCAATAAAGGTTAGATGAAATTACAGTTTTGTACATTTTCACATTCACATATTATTTATCATGCACTGTTGACTTTGAAATACCCCATTATGTGCATTTATCTACAGGAATAGGTAAAGGTATGCACAATAAATATTGTCTGTTGGGGGGAAATAAACTGTAGAAGTAAAATCTTGTAAGTGAGAAATCAAAATGCCCAGAGAGAAAGGTTATTAAATAACTAAAGATGCAAGTTGTGATTGGTCATTCACAGCATAACTTGTGGGGCACCTTATATTCTGATTGGCTCAAGAAGTGATGAGGGAGGGAATGATGGACAGAAAACTTCAGTCAAACTGAGTTAACAGTTTGTAAATGTTTTCTATCTGACACTCCAACAAAGAAAGAACTTCACTAAGGAAGGCATTCATGCACTCATGTCTATTGAGGTTACTTAATATAAATGTTAATGGTTTCTTTAGAAAACGAAAAAAAATTGAAATGTGACAAGTTGATCCTTAAGCAGCTCAAACGCTGTGGACAAAGACTGTCCTCAGCGAGGGCGGATGAATCGCGAGCTTTGTCTGCTGTAACAGTGCAAGTTTGTACTTCTTGGTTTGGTCATGCGGTTGCGTCACAATCGCAGCCTCAATTCCTTAAGCCTTGAAGCAAAAAGCTAAAAAAAGCATTTATTCAGGAGGTTTTGGCAATTTCCTATACCTTCAGTTCATTGTGATTGATGATGGTAATGTGTAATGCAGTTAACTTTGACTACGACCTTTTAATGAGGTTTTGTATAAACTGCACTTGTAAGAAGACCTCTCGCAAAATAAAGAAAATTCTAACTGTACACAGCATTGCTTCTTTCGCTCTTGAAAAGGTTGGTATTTAAAGTGAATAATAGATTGCGCTTGAGAGTCACACATATTTCATAACACTCTTCAGCTTGTTCAAAGAAGAATATTTAATACAAGTCTGCACCAATTACAAGGAGCCGTATAATTGAAATTTCCCCCCGTGTGTGTGCTGCACATCCGAGTGAATGTAAACATACCAACAATCTTTCATTACAAGGTCATTCATTCTTTGTTTGTGAGTCTGCAACAGGGACGCAGGTGACAGATGGAGAGGAAACATGTGTAAACGTGGTGGAAAGATGGATAAGGAAGGAGGAGAAGCCATCGTCCTGAGAGATCTTAGCGGAGAAAAGCGAACGACTGGAGGGGCAAGAAGGAGGAGGCCATGTCATGAGGAAGAGTGGGCGAGAGAGAGAGAATGAAAGACTGAAACAGAGTTCAGGCAACTGGATGAGGAAGTGGTGGTGGTGAGCACATGGGTGTGGTTGGTTAGCAGTTTCTTCATCAGCCTTTCAGCAGTGACACACAGAGGAGAGGGTTGTGGATGATGAGGCTGTGGATAAATCTCTGGACTCGGGCACCTCGCAGGATGGATACTAAGGTAAGCAATAATAGCCCTGGATGAAAGGCTAAATATTCCAGGGCTGAGGGCTGTTCTGGTCGCCGCCGACCGAGAGGAGATTGATGGAGGATGACAGACAAATGGATGAACAGACAAACGGAGAGTGAGGCAGAGTGCTAGATGTGACAAACAGGCAGGCGGGTCAGGCTAGGGGAAGGGGGAGAGACGCCTGTACAGCCCAAGGGAAACAGGCCTCATCTTGACATATGCTCCGGAGTGAAATGAAGATTGGCACGACCTGCTAATCTGAGCTGTCAAAGCTCATGACGACCACAAACGCTCACCTGTCACGCTGTTCCTGGCCCCCGGAGGATGAGCTGCCACCAGGATAGGTCAAAGATCGCGATTCATTTTCTGCTGGGGGGTTGGATTCAAACCCAATCCCGGGCCCCAGACTCCCATCCGTCACCCTACCTACCTCTGTTCTACCTGTTGTCGCTGTTCTGTATTGCCGTAAAATTGCACAACATGGGGCAGTTTTTATTCTCTATAGTGTTTTGTGTCAAGCTATGAGCAATATGTTGAGGGGGAGGAAGAAGTTTGGGTTTTTTTCTCCACTGATTCAGAGATTGCTGTTCGGCGGTACAGGATTTCCATTATGTTAAAAAAAAAAAAATAGTTGTTTTGACACATCCTCCAATGCCATTCTTTTTTTAATTGGTGACAGCTAACAAAATATGATGAAGTTAGATCTATAGTGCCACAAAGTTCAGCACAGACATGCGTGGGAGGACTGCACACACAATATGTGGCCTCAATCACTCATTTTTTTGAGAAATAAAATACCATCTCCTATAAAGTTTGGCACTCAAAGTAAGAATCTGTGTTCTGTCACGCCGCGTGAGGAGTGTGGGTGATGCTGCCGTTTGCTATGGGAGGAAGCAGAAGTGGCCATGTGGTGCTAACCTCAATGAGCGCTTCTTCCTGTCTGGTAGATTTGTGCTGCACAAAATGTTCCTGAGTCAGTTCCGTCTTGCCTCAAACATCCATTTCTGATCCATTAATGTCTCGCTAATGCTCTGGCCAAACAATTATATGATCATTCATGGCTAAAGAGACTCTCAAATGTGTTTTTCTGTGTAAAAATGAGCAGGCGTTTTGTTTTGAATGTGCTGTTTCTGCTTCAGCCCTCTGTAACAAAGTGTTTACATACTGTACTGTATGTACGATCAATCATCATTAATAGAATCATCTGTGCTATATGAGAGACACTGGATTACTTAGCAGATATTAGAGGTTATATTTATCTCGGAACAGATTGCACTAAAACTGCAAACAGCTTGCTAATGCAGTAGCTGAAAAACAACCCTGCATCGTTGCTTCACCTCTTCTTCTACTTATTTGTTTTTTTTCAGATTTATTTGGCCTCCTTCTTCTTCCTGTTTGCTATGGTAAAAGGTGAGTGCTAAAAAAAATTCCACTTGTGCCGAAATGACTCACAGTGAAGTCACATGTGGCGCAAGTTTAAATATGACTTTGCCGAGAGTTTTCACCGGGTTCTCCGGCTTCCTCCCACAGTCCAAAAACATGCTGTGTCTGTAGGTGTGAATGAGAGTGTGCTTGGTTGTCTGTCTCTATGTGTAGCCCTGTGATAGACTGGCGACATGTCCAGGATGTCCCCTGCCTTCGCCTGAGTCAGCTAGGATAGGCTCCAGCCCCCCCGCGACCCTACAGAGGATTAAGCGGTGTATAGATAATGGATGTATGTATGGGTGAAAAAACTCACACTCTCTCACTGAGGATGTTGAAGTCAGTGTCTCTTTATTCAGGCAGTGCACAGAATCTCACACAGCACCAGGTTATGGGAGAGGAGCTCCCTGAACAAGAGGTGCGGCAGCATTTATACAGTTGAAACACACAGCAAACAATTGTATCACACATCACTAAATCCTGCTTCCTGCTTATCTAGCATAGGAGTCTAACTCTTTCTGCCCAAGGTCCCTTGGGAGTGCATCTTCCTTGGTGGTCCCCACCACACATTCCTTCTCTGTTGGCGTCATTCTATCTTATCTGGCGTTAAGGATGCAACTCTCTCCTCAAGGCTACCTGCACATTCTCACAGACCTTTTGACTCCTGCAAAACAAGCAACACAATCCATCAATAATTCACTTTATAGTAGATTTTTTTTTTTACATCACATGGCTATAAGAGTATTTGACGATTCTGTAATTAATATTAAAACAGCGGTAAGTGCTTTTAAAATTACCTTCTAGGTAACTGCCTTTAAAAGAAACCCCTGGTTTCTCATCACACTTGAATATATGAGGGGCAGTACTGGTAGTAAAGGACTATAAATTCAACAAACTGGCTCAATAATGTTACACAGCGATATCTATGAGGATTTAACATTTTCTAACATTAGCCACCATAAGTGAGTTCATATTGTATTGGTAGAGGTATATTTAATTGCTTCTCTGTTTAAAGTTTAATTCACAAGAGGAAGAATGTGTAGTTTCCGCTTTCAAAAGTTGCATTTGTGGCTCCGAGCTGCAGCCTGTGGAATAGCACCTCAAACAGATACAGCAATTTAATAGTTTTAAATAAGTTTTAAAAAGATTTGGTCAGAATCAAATCTTGAGTTTTAGCTCCATGCAGTGTCCCTGCACCACAGAAGACATTACCCCACAGGCTGAGCAGAAATCCTGGTTATTATAAAACAGATTCTTGCACTCTAAATGGTGAAATGTTTAAATAAAGGCGCGTGCATCTAACAGCAAGGTCATTTAATATACATAGGTGTGATAATGTAGTTATAATAATTCTAGGTTTACACTGTAATGAGCCGGGAAAAGATGCATCACATATCATATTTAGCAGCCACAAGCTAAGAGATAAACTCATAATAAACATCTTAAGCTATGAACATCAGGTTTACATTATAAACAGAATAGAGTTTTTATGTTCACGCAATATATCTGACATATCAAAACTGGTAAATATTAGAGTGAGCTATAAATCATGACCCCCTTAATCAATTGCCCTCATATGGGTTCATTAAAGTAGTTGGAATCACAGCATTAGCTCAGGAAAGTGGAGGTTTTGTGGAGCTGCAGCACTAATTGGAAGGTGCTGAGTGAGTAAACAGACAACAGGCCTTCTGTCCTGTAGACTCACACAACAATCCGGCTCTGTTGTAGTCAGAGGTTGCCTCGCAGCCCCACTCACTGCACTATTACTCTGACATACTCAGTGCATCTGCAGGCCCCTCTCCCCCTGCGTGGCCAGACACATTCTGAAGTCTGGCCCCTGCCAGGAATACATCACAGCATTGTTTGGGAAAATCGCTGGCATAAACAAGACGGCGCTTTGTTCTTGCCGTAAAGTGGACTGTACCGAGGCCTTTGCTGTGAGGTTTCATCTGACTTGTGTTTTTTTGGCGATTATAATGTGTCTTTTTTTTCTCCCGCAGTGTCAGTTAGAGCTCAGGCTCCCACACTCGCAGTTCAAGAAGTTTCTGAGAGCACCGATGTGACTGCTCCGACTCTCAATGGTACAGTACTCTGGCTATTCTCAGAAATGCCACTTCTTAGCCTTTCAGCCTCAAGCCTCATATCTATCTATCTATCTATCTATCTATCTATCTATCTATCTATCTATCTATCTATCTATCTATCTATCTATCTATCTATCTATCTATCTAGTCTTATTGCTAAAGGTCACGTCTTTCAGTTTCAGATAATTTTGTGTCTAACTGTGTCTAACAGGCAACAGAGTGGTAACCAGAGTCACCAGAGAGGCTGACTCCTCTCCGGAAACCGCCCCTGCTGCTGAACAAACCACAAAACAGAACATTAACAGCACAGAGAAGACTTCATCAGAAAGCAAGACTCCAGCAGGTAGTCTGGTGTGTGTCGCTGTATAAAACACCCATCATTTCCCTCACTTAAACCTGATGTGACTCCTATCCATGTCCTTCCCTTTAGCTCCCAGCGAGGGGACAACAAAACCAAAAACAAATCTCACATCCACTCCAGGTAACACTCTCATTTCACCTTCATCCTCGCATGCTTCAACACCTAGCTGCTGGAGTTTGGCTCGTAGATGAATCTGCGAAGCTCTCCAGCAGACTATAACATCCCCTCACAGCTACGGAAAAAAAGCTTTGAGTACGCTTTTCCCCCCATCACAAATGCAGAAACTAATTATGAGGTAATTAGAAAATGTTAAACTCCCTGTCCTTGTTGAGATATATACGGGAGTATTTCTGCTGCATTTTACAGCACTGGGGAGAAAGAGAGAGTGATGCAGACAAAGAGAGCGCTGATATACTTTATAAAGCCTAAATTTCCTCTGAGAGCCATTCCACTGGAATATTCAGAAATTCAATTAAAAATTTAGTTAAACATTGAATTATAAACTTGTGTATTATAAATATTAGACTATATAAATATTAAATAAAGAGGGAAAAGAGGGCTAAAAATGTATTTCTTTTAAAGAAGAAGTCAAGGGAACTAATGTTTTTACTGTTTTTCCAGCATCCATGGTGACATCTTCCCCATCTGCAACTAAGAAAACCACCAAAACCGCTCCACCTGCTGCCTGGGGTAACTAATTTTTTTCCCTGCTCCATAGTTACCTTACATGCCACAGGCGCTGCGGTTCTATTGTTATCTCGCGGCAGACTGACAGTATCACAATTCCCTGTCTTCCTAAACAAAACCCATGGCAGAGTGGTAGAATAGAGCACCTCACTTCCTCTCTTGCCAACAGATTAATGCTTGATTGTACCTTATGCAAGACGAGATAAGATATTTGTGTCCTCACGCTGTGCTGGCTTAGCGTAGATAGGGGTTTTGATACACCATCAACAGCGTGTCAGCAGAGCCAGTAGATCTGTCATGCCATCTCTGACAGTCATTCCCCAGTGATCCTCGCACTTTTTTGTTCCTGTAGATGCTTCTTCTGTTCAACAGTCAAACTTGAGTCAATACTTTTCTTTCTACTTTTGCTTCTTATAGATCAGAAATGGGACGAAGATTTCACCTATGGTAAGAAGCTTTTCCAGAGTGTTTTCTGCGCTGTAACTTGTTGCAAGTGGTTGACTGTTTGATTTGTGTTGTCCAGATTATGAGACCCTTCGATACGCTGGGCTGATCATCGCTGCAGTGCTCTTCATCCTGGGTATAATGGTCATTAGCTGTAAGTATGTGATGAAAATCTGATTTCTGTGTGTTGTCATCTCTTCTCATTATTTCTTATGACAGCTAAAAACACTGAACCACAGGATCCGTCAGTTTCTCACTTCCCATTCACTATGTGAAATGTCTCACACTTTGGTCGCGTTGCCAGCTAGCTGTCCGCAGCTCATTTGCATAAAGTAGCCTAGACCTCAACTTTATGCAAATGAGGGGCGTCAAGCGGAGGTCCAACACCTCACGAAACTTGCGTAAAACCTCTAAACTAGTTGCGGAACTGAAATGAGGACAGATTCAGCAACTGCATAGCATATTTCTCGCCTCAAATGTTTTCAGAAATACTTTTCACTGAACTGTTTTCGTAATAAAACAGAAAGTTTGCCACCAAGCTGCCATGTTGGTCCAACGCCTCAACAGGACTGAAGGTAAAGCGGCTGTCATGTGACCTGCTAGTGACACGCCCACCAAGCGGGCGATGTTTGGAGGCGGCGCGTTGCCTCTTGTGTAAACCCCCCCCCCCTGAAATCCGTCAGTGTCTCGCTTTCTATTCATTGTGCATGTGAAACGCCCCGCATTGCATTCTGGTAGCGTTGCTTCGCGTTTCGAGCAACAGGGCAATGCCTATCAACGCCCCTGTGGACACGTATCTTACAATAATATTAATATCATTTGCAACATTACTTCCCAGTAGTTTGTGCAAGATCAGTTTCCGTATCATATGTAGCATTTAATTTCATGCGCAATATGCAATGTGCAATATTTTTCAAGTACAATATTTCAGTTTCATGTGGAATATTTCATTATTATGTATAACATCTCATCTTCTTTTACAACATTTTAATTACATGTGAGATATTTCACTTTCACGTACAACACTGATAATATTTCATTCTCATTTATTCAGTTCAATTCAATTCAAAAAAATGTATTTGTCCCCTGGGGGCAATTTAATGCACGTAGAGCAGTTGGATCTACAAATAACAAATACTTTAATGTGCAACACAAGTTCAGTGCCGTGTCCGTTGTTATTATATCTTGTTTTTCAGGTGCAATATTTCATTATCGTGTTAGATATTACTTATTACCTCAGTATAATTGCCAGCGTTACTTTTTACTGTTCTATGCTAGTCTTATTTTAGCTCATTTATTTTATTTCTGTATTGTAATGTACTTTTATCTTATTGCTTTTCTACCTTTTAGGCACTGCTTTTCTTATGTTGTGTCATTTTGCTTTTTCTAAGCAATATCTGGCACAAGAATTTCCTTTGTAATTAATAAAGTTTGGACTTAACGGTAGGCGTTATAGAGCACTGTATGCCAAAACCATCAGTCACAGAGACTCTGTTTCTTCCCCGAAGCCGTTATCCTGATAAACTCTCACTAGTCACAGAGACTCAGGAACCACTGTGCAATAACCCACACTGATGCATATTTGCACTACTTGTACCACACTACCTCAATAACCCTGCCACTTTGCACACACGCTGTAAATACTGAGACTTATGGATGTTTATATTTATATTATTATTCTTTTATTATTCCTTATTTTTAGGACTTAGTTTTTTGTTTTATGTTTTTTTTTCTTCTTTAGAGAGCAAAGATACACCAGAGTCAAATTCCTTGTTTGTGTGTACAAACTTGGCCAATAAAGCTGATTCTGATTCTCTCTGATTGTAGGTGGTAGGAGGCTGCCCAGGTGTCAAAAGAAGACCCCAAAGTAAGTCTTGACAACATTAACCTTTACCACCAGCTCATGTTCAAATAAAAAAAAAAAAATTTATTTAAGCTAAAGAAATCTGACACGCAGAAGTGACATCTGAATATACTGTAGTCCACAGAGCGAGCTGTGCTGTTGGAAGGCTGCAACTGAACGATTTCAATAATTTATATCACAGGCTACTGGATGATATATGGCAAACAATAGCTCGACAGAATGCTGACTGAAATGTCTGTGATGATTAATAGATCAAAAGAATTATGATTAAGCTATTTGTTGGGCAAAACTGCAACAGAGCAGCATTGTTTGCTCGCCTTATATTTAATAAATATCACTGATGGCTGAAACGGCGCTTGATTCTTTCAACGCGATGCCTGTTTATTTTCCCCAGATCGTACAGAGAGGTCCAAGGATAAGGCGACAAAAGCACCAGCGCCAAGGAGTCCATCAAGAGAAGAAAGAAGAAAGAAAAAAAAACACTCAACACCTGGCAGTGTGTGTGTGCATGCTGACTGACGGGCCGTACGCTGCTTAGCAACCGTGTCATAGAAAAACAATAAAGAAACACTGAAAACATGATTCATTCTGACAAGTAAAGAAAAAAAGAAAAAGTGGAACATCACCTGTTTAAATCAAATGTTATTTCAATAGTTGCCAAACCTGTGCTAAAAGTGATTATTTATCTCGGCCAATAATGGATTGAAGAGATGACGCCTTCGCCCATGAAGCAGGCTTGCTCCTAATGACCTTTGTATCTTGTAACTGATAACACAGCCACAGGCAGAATCTCACAGCTAGGATTATTATTAAAGGTTATGAGGAATAAACCCCACAGCATCTCATATTTGACAATCTCCTGCAGCCCCCTTTTCACCATTCTGTGAGGGTATAAAAAAAATAAAAAACGAAGCTGCGTCGCCTTCCTCTTCCTCGCACACTCTTTTTTACACTTTCAATCTCAACAAAAACTGATGTTTAGTAAGAGTGTCTAAGCCTCTTAGTGGCTCTATGCTTGTGAGTGAGTAAAGCCCTAGATTAAACAGCATCCATTGGCACATTATCTTCGCATCCATATGGCATCAAAAATTATTCAAACAACAAACTGGGAGGAAACCGAGCAGATTTTTTATAACATATTTAATGTCAAAAATAAACACGGAATCCAGAGTTCGGCACAGCTACACAATATACAGTAGTATTCACCGTTTTTAACTGCTATCGGAACAAAGTCAAAGTGGCTGCAGCTGTGCGAACAGAACCAAGCTATACAGTCCAGTACTGCAACTGTTTCCTGGTGTGATATTAGGTTGTGTATTACAGAATTTGAAAATTATTAAATGAAGAAACCAGTGTCAAGAGTTAATATGGAAAGCAAAGTGCATATATGAATGTAAGTATTTAACATTAAGTTCAAATTTAAAATTTTTTTTGGCTTTAATGTGACATTAAAATACAAATATTTTACATAAAAAGAGTTTTGGCCAGTAACCAACTCCCACCCACAAGAAATATGTAAAAAAAACAAAAACAACAACAACAATTTATCTAAATATTTTTCCCATCAAGAGACATGATGCAAATGTCGCTCAGTGAATCTTTAATTCATACAATATATTATATATTTTAAAAAGCTAGAACAGAATAGTTCCACGGGCAGACAATGCATTTTACAGATAACATATCTGTCGGTTTAAAATAGAAAATAAAAGATTTTCCACATACATCGCTTTTAGATAGAATAAAAAAGCTACATGTGTTACATTTTGTGCATAAGTAGTGTCACAACAGTGAGGCTTTTTACAACAACAACAAAAAGAAAGGAGTAACACCAGAGTTTGGTCACAAGCATGGAGTAGAATGGACCAAATCCTCTCTTTGGATTTCTGCTTAAATCGGTTTGCTTTTTTGGAAAATGCATTCAAAGAGGAGCACTTAAATGTTGTTGCACTGCGATTTATTTGTCCAACAGAAATAGTGAGTATCAGTAAATATGACTATATAGATATATATATATAAAATCTGAAATGTTTTGTACTGCAATTTTTTTGTCAAACTGTCCTCTCTTTGAAATGCTGATGTATATTGAGGGCTTTATTGAGCAATGCTACACTTTTGAGAAATAACACACTGTATGCACAGTGCTCAGATATGAACAGGAAAAACAAATGCACCAACAATAATCACACCAGCCAATTTCGTCTGTGTTATATCAACAGGGAAGTGTCGCTTTGGAAGATGGCACAAACCAGTAGTCGCTGTACACAATGATAAAGACGTAACTGCACAACTTTTTCTTTTTGCTCTCGGATGGGGCTGGAGTGCAGCCAAGCCCTTCCCCCGGTGGCAAGAGTAGCTGCAAAATTTAGTGGAAGAGCAAGTGAGATCCTGCTTTGACAAATCCAGTGTTTAACTGCATGTAGCTATCTGTTCCTGTTATCAGCGGAAAAAAACGACATGTCAAACACTCCTGTTCCCCTTTAACCTTTGCTGACAAACAAACAAACAAACAAGAAGGCAACCGGTGCCTTAAGTTCCTGGATGGAGAGCCTTCCTTCACACGGCGTGATTGATTTCATTTAAATGAAATCGGAGAAGCCTTCATGCTCCACATGAATGAAACAAAGGCAATTGTTGGTATTTTCCCAATCATCAGATTTTATCCCTGCCTCACACCAAGCGTCTCTCCACCAGTGTGGGAGGCATTAATCTAATTCTCCACAGCATTCAGAGAGCTATTTACAATCTGCGGGACTAAAGTGAAAGCCTTTCAAAACCAAGAAGAGAGAAAAAGTGAGGGGGGGGGGGGG
>OMNN01099487.1:16396-35046 GCA_900302755.1 Chromis chromis | reverse complement strand
GGGGGGGGGGACATCATCATTCATGGTGGTCGATTAATTTGCAGCGTATGGGTAAAAAAAAAAGTGTTCACACTGGCTATTTCCACTTGTTACTTTTCTTTTCTCTGACTGAGGTTGAGAAGAGGGGGAACAGGTTTTTAATCTTTCCATTGCGCTGCCGCCTGTCACTCCTAATGGGCCAGGAACAGAAGATGTCAGACAAGTGAATAAGAGAATCAAGTGAGCGCTGGGCTGGCTTAGCGTGGATTAGCATGGTTTGTCTAACTCAACGACCATTTCACAGAGACAGGTCTGTTCCACATGCACCAAATGAAATACAGTTTCTCTGCATAGCTAGTGGGAATAATTTCTTGTTTCAGGCGGCAAAAATAAGAAAAAAAGGGGGGAGCTCTAGCTGTTCTAAATTATCCCTTTTAACAAAAGAAGCTTCAAGCCATATTCACAGGCTTTGATTTGGATTCCTCAAATAGAATCCAATTAGAAGGTTTGAATGTATTCCAAATGTCCCAGGCTAAATTGTGTGTATGTGGAGTACAAACAGCGGGGACAAACACAAAAGTATACAACGGTAGAAAGGGAAAAAAATAAAAAAATAACACACGGATTGCATAGTTACACATGTATAGGAGGTTGTGTAGGAGTGAACCGAGCAGTGAGAAGCAGGCTGTTGTGCAAAGAAGTGTCCTGAGTCAAAGAGGAGGAGATAACATAGCCTGATGCATCGCTCCTCTCTTGCCTGTGTGTTATAGTGCTGCTGCTGCTGCTCCTCCAGGAATTAGATGGCCCCTTTCTGGTCCTGTTCTGTCGGCACAGAGTAGATCCTGAAGAGAAACAGAGCAAGGACAGGGCCACAGAGGGGGGTACGAGGTGAGAGAGGGCAAAAAGCAAAAAGTATGTCATGTTTAAGATATTTTTAGGTTCTTTCTCAGCTTTTTAGCAGAATAAAAAAATAAAAAAACAACATCCCTGTGTGGCAGAACTCAGGAAACGACACGTCTGCCTCATGCTGCAGGGGCTTTGACAGGTGCACGGTGACTGCATCACCTCAAAAACACAGCTCATCCCCAGGTGGGACTTATAAACCTGGCAAGGCACTGTTGATCCAACAAGCCAGAGGTTGCTGTGTGATTAAGCCTCTTTTCAACAGAGCGATCAGTCAGCACCAAACACTGCCAGAGCTGACTGCAGCCCCGGGAGACAGCGGGTAATCCTGCAGAGGAATTTAACCCTTGCAGATTGACTTGGGTGTCTGCTCCACAGTGCTCGCTCTCCCGCTGCGAGAGGAGCCCCGGAGACTAATTTGAACTCTGTTGCCCTTCTGACCCAACCCACAGGTCACATTATACTGCACCTCCAGAACAAAAGAAATTGATTACTCCGCAAAAAAAAAAAGCCTCCCTGCTGCTAACTGCGGTTAAGTGTGGAAGGGAGGCCAAGTGCGAGGAGAGTGTTTCTCTGTATAACTGGTTTAGGCTGTTCTGCTGTCTGATTGCCGTTGGCCGATTGTTGTCAGGAGGCCAGGATCATGTTTACGGGGTTGTCTCATTTTCTGAGCAGAGTCGTCTTTTCAGGCCTCAATCCATGAGGTAAGCGTCTGAACAGGTTAGATCTTGTCCCATTCGGTCATACAGACCCATTGGCACTGACTTAAAGCTATTGTTTGATGGCTAAGACGGATAGGTGGGGAGTGTTCACTGGTGGTGATGAAGGACTCGAGCTGTAATACTAATTGCCGTACAAGTCCAGACCGGCTCAAATGGGTGGATGCTGGTGGTGTGTGCTATTTCTGGTGAGTGTTTTTCTCTGGGTTTTGATGAGCTGGATGTACTGGGGCAAATTGACAAGGCAGCAGTACAAGGCTGTTACCCACCAGACTGGTTCTGCCACTTGGAGGCTGACTTGGCGTAAAGTGAAACACGAATTTCTTAGCAAGACACAGTACGCACAGGGGCCATACGAATATATGCTCTTCATGCTCCTTGAACTCAAGGACGTGGATACAAAAAGATACACAGAAAATGACAGTCAGAATATCAGCTCTGATGGTGAAGTAATATAACCTTACCCTTGCTGCCTCTTGTGCATTTGGCGTCTTACTAATATTATGGCTGCGAGTGGAAAAAAAGAAAAATGGAAAAAGGTCAAACTCCAGAAGAGAAAGGTTCATATTTGCTTAGGTATTAACAGCTTTACAAGGCACACAGGGGACTACAGTGATTCTGGCCAAGCACTGACAGGCTTTACACCAGTACATTTGTCAAGTATGGGAATGAAACAGGCACTACTTCACTACAACGAATACTTACTGACTATTGCTGCGACTGAAAGAGCCAACACTGTCGCAGCTACAACAATGATGATCAGGGTCAACTTATCTAAAAGACAAAACATATAAAGGTTCAGTATAGGTTGGTGTATTAACCAAGCAGTGATAAGTCATCATTTTAATATGTTATTTCATATCATTAATTAGTATAAATATACTTCTCTCACCTGGGTCGTCGTCTGCACCTTTAGTTTTATCTAAAGAGCCAGGAGACTGGCCATCCAAATGGGTAATCTCTGCAAGGGAGAACAAGAAGTTACACTGATGTAAGTGCACATTTCAAATCCCCACATAACACTTATTTTCTCCCACCAATTCTCCTTCTTTACATCACAATCATTTTGAGTTGTGTGGTGCTCGAAACATTTCAAATGCACTTGAAAGAAAATTGAAAATATGTCCACAGAGAGAGCGAGAGGTTGTGGCTTCGGAGGAATCGGTAGCTGTTCTGCAGCCCCGGTTCTCAGCAGATCTGTAATTCTATCAAATGTCCGTCAACACAAAGATGAGGAGTGACAGGGCGAGGCGTGGGGAGGGGATGAGAATGCCAGTGCTGATTAGCTGACCGACGGGATGGCGGAGATGTCGACGTGCTCATTGGCCTTTCAGCAGAATCTGCGGGGCCCACTCCAGAGAGCTAATTGATTCCATTTAGGACTTAATGGTAGGGGAGGGGGAGGAGGTAAAAGCCAACAGGGGCCACAGTCCTTCGAGCATCTCACTGGACTACAACGCCCTATACACACCGACAATAATTGCAGAAGCCATAGCTTTCACATACTCTCCTCTGGAAAACTACTACACAACCCAACCCTCTTATCCACCCTTGGGAACTGAAGTAATGAACTCACCTCGTCTCTGGTATAAATCCTCATCGTCCAGATCTGTGAAATAAGGAGAAAGCAGATCCGTGAGAGGACATTAGAGGAAAAACTTCCAAATAATAACAGTCTCAGTCAGGATATAGACGACCCCTTTAATCTTTTAGCAACACTATTGATTGTGTGGGGTTTTATGAAGTCAGTTTAGGGCCACAAAAAAAAAGAAAAGAAAGAAAGCTATAAATAAGAGTCAATATTGCACACACAGAGAAAAAAAAGAAACATACATGAGAAATCCATACTATAGACAATAACAAACCAGAAAACAAGAAAACAAATGACCGAAACTGGGAGTAAACTACGAAACCACAAATGAGGAAGAAAAACCATTAGAGAGTCATCCACATGAAACCATGCAGCTCCTGTTTGGTGAAGCTGAGTGCACGTGTGGAGATGGATAACGATCAAACGCGAAAATTACTCTCTATTTTTTTTCTTTAAAGCAGGCTGTATTATGAAGTCATGTTTCGAGGTTGTTCCATTTGAAATCTAGCAGGCCTGCTAAGCTCGGCCCGAACTCAAAACAAGAACCAAACACTGGAACGGACAACAATAGAACATGTTGAAACAAGAAAATGACCTCAGAATCTGACGGCGTGATTTCAAAACACATTAACAGAAAAAATATTATTGTTGCAGCGTGTGGGTGTGGTCTCGGTTAATGCGTTGTAATCTCCTAAATTGACGTCACACAAAAAAAATCAGTTGTGGCCCGGTTGAGTCACAGGTTTTACTTCTTTATTTCACCCAAATGATACGTACCGCCATCAGCTGATCCTTCATTATCTTCTGAAACGGCTGCAAAGAAGAAGAAAAAAAAAGCAGAAAGTTATATTACATTCACAATACCTGCAGAAAACAGTTTTTTAAATGTTAACTTTCAAATGATGAATACAGGCAAGCAAATTAAGTTTAATTGCACACTTGAATCTACTACATCTGGTCTTTTCTGACATCTTCTAGCCATGGGAATTAAGCTGCTAATCTCGCCATGCATGTTATTCTTACACTGTACGTGTGAACACTTTCCTTCATTTCTCTTTAAAGTGGCAGCGAATGCATACATTAAATCCCTGTCTCACACAGCGCTGGGCCGCGCACATGTGTAGGTAGTTGAGGAAAAACATGCACAGGCTCCTGATTAGATGTTTATCACCTGAAAGCGTCACCAAGATGAGAACGTACCAGAAGCAGCTGGCAGCAGCAGCAGCAGACACAGGAACGGCAATCGCATCATCTTCAAATGCTGCGGGGGGGGAGGAGAGAGAGAGGGAGAGAAAAAGAAGTTTAAAAATATCTGCTATTAATATTCCGCCATTGATGCGTGTGAAATCTTGGTGTTTTGGTTTAGAAGACGGTGCTGTGATGGAAAGCAGAAGCGCCGTCTATTATTGGGGCCTCGTCTGGCACTTTAGTAGTTTCAGGATCACATCTTGCTAGTTGGTGGAAAAAAAACTAGGAAATTCCACACCAACCAGTCCTGTTTTAAGTAGTTGAAATGCAAGCATGCAAATCTAGATTGTAATCTGAAACAGGTGGAGGCAAGAGGGTCAGATATGACAAACTTATTTCCCATAATGCTCAGCAGAAAAAAAAAAAAAAAACTTCTGAGAATTCTGACTCGCTCAACTGACAACAAGTGTCTATTCAACATTTTCCCCTCCCTACGCGAAACCTGAGTGCGATGCCAGTTGTTGAGCAAGAGATAGATTTTTTACTGGCAAAAACAAAAAGGAGTCAAATAAATCTCTGTGTTCCTTTTTTGTTGTTGTTGTTTATTGCATTCTGTTAAGCAATATTCTTGTCATGCTAATTGAGAGCGAGGAAAAATATGAGCCCAATTTCGTTCGAACACACACTCGTCTGTCACTTTAATCTCATCACAGAGACCAAGTGGCACGTTTACATTAGCTGGGATTTTCTTTGTGCGTGTGTGTTGTTATACTGGAGGGGGGGGAGAAAAAAAAAAGAGCTCGCAACTTCCTCGTGGCACGGGGCCCAAAACAAACTCTACCTCTGCTCTCCGTTACCACCACTTAGATGTGAAACGCAGATGTTTTGCCGTCAAACAAAGCCCCAGCTGTTTCCAACACAATGTGGATGTTGGTATTTTTAAATCATGGGAAATCACGGGAATGAACTCTCTTCCAGTGCCGGATGAAGCCTCGCTGGTCCGATTTAGCCGCCGAAATTGGCGTAGAATCAGAAGCCAATAGTCGATGTTTGATACTTTACAAAGAGGAGAACTCTCTTGTTGACCTTTGTGCCACATGTGGGTGCCTTTTTCATTGTTAGCCATGTACATTGTGTCCCAGTTTCCTCCACGGTTAATGACTATGTGGAAAGAACTGAGGTGACCCGCATTGTGAAGGTGCAGACTATCAAACTTGGGCTCTGAGGGACACGAGCAAACCTCTGACTTACTGTTTCCTACAATTTACGGAAGTGATATATGCCAGCTGTATGGCATATAGATTCCACTTGTCAAATTTGGTAAATAGAAGTGAAAAAGAAAAGATGTGGGGCATTAAGGAGAGTATTAGTCAGCTTCACTTTCGTCTTGCTCTCAGGTTTCTACCAGCTTTATGAAAGAATCTCTATATGCTCTCATCTCAGCTTTGAAAATAATTATGAGACCACCTGTTGTTTTTTTCAGGCCTTCAGCACTGATAACTTTATTTGAATTTTATCTGTGGTTAAATGATTACATCCTCTTCTAAAAGATATGAGGAAGTCTAATAATAGTCCAACACATGCAATAATTTATGTTCACACCAGATGGTTGAAAACATTTTTTGAGACACAGTTTTTTTTAATATAAGCTGTGGATGTAAAGTCAACAGATGATCCAAATTAAATTACCACTCAGCAAGAAGAAGAGAACTGCGAGATGACAAGGAATCTTGATGGCTAACGAAGAGGAATAAAGCGAGAGAATAAAACTGATGTTCATTGCAGGGTTAAGAGGAAAACAACAAGTATGGTTTAAGTAAGAACTGCAAAGGAACAAGCAGTAAACGGTGGTCACAGTGGTCTAATGTTACTCGAAAGCTGTATTGTTGAAGTTCACAACCTAGATACTGGGCGATTATCGAATACGATATTCAAAATGTTTGTTAGTGATTATCAGTATTGTTCTTTTATTTTCCCAGATTTCCGATAGAAAAAGGCATTACTTTGGCTCCATCTGTAAAAGACATTTCATTTAAGTTTTTTTTTTTAAGTTTTTTTTTACTGCAAATGTATATCTGTTCCTAACGTTGACTATTCATCTCCTATTGGTATCAGCCCTGAAAAAAGCAACAACACATCAATCTATTATACAGTCAATGATGCAAGACAAATGTTCATCATGTACATTTGCACAGGTATGGGTACAACCCGGCCTGCAGCAACATAATCCTCCAGCTAAAATGGCAGAACATCAAGAACTATTCTGGTTGATTATATTGGGGGAGAAAAAAAAAGATGTTAATCATACAACTGAGGCTGATTGGAGAGGGAGTGTAGTGTGTGCTGTTCTGGCCTCTTGAATAGCTGAAGTAAATCTCCAAACGCAACCAACCTAAGAAGCTGCAAATAAAATCCCCTTCTGTATCCAATTTGCTTTTCAGAGTCGCTTTGGGTGAAATAATAAGCTGATCCAATTTGGAAATATTTATCAACCCAGCCCGCTGCCTCTGCATCAAAATGGCTCCTGACGCCTGTATTATTTTTCAAATTGGGTAATATATTCTCATACATCTGAATGGCGACTGAATCCGCTCTTTTACACCACACCCAATTTGCAACATATAATAACCAGTGGCCTGCTTATAAACTAGACAGGCCAGCTGCCTCCTGGCTAGAGATGCAGAGATCAGAGACGGTAAATGAAGAAATCGACAAATCATGAAAACCACAGTGCGGTGCTACAAGTCAGGCATACGCTACACTGTTGCTGGAGGGGGGAATATGTCTTGTCTTTGTTCCCTTAAATGCAGTTTTCCACTGACAGGATTAACCCTGAACCTCATACCTGTCTGGCCACGTTAGCACACCTAAGAGCACCTAAATCTTGTTTACCAGGGCTAAGTCTGAATGAGCGCCCTCCGCTTCTTCTAATCCAATCTATATCAACAAAACACACAAACAGAGGTTCGCTTGATGCGCATAAACAGAATTACGGAACTGCATAGACCACTAGTATCGGTTTCTTATCTGCGTGCACAGATAACAGCCCTCTGCTTAGCCACTGTGCATCACTGACAAGACTTTGACACGAAGCGATAATAATCACAAATGGGTATCAGAATCGCGTTGGCCTCGAGAGTTCAGGGGAAAACAAATGGGGGATATGAGCGAGTATAGTAGAGACAAACTTTATGACAAACCTGCTTTAAAAAGCACAACAATAAAGGAAAAAAGAGTGAGTGAGGAAGAGAAGGGGAAAAAAGCACTTAGATCATTTGTTATTCATTGCCATTCAATTTCCTAAAAGTGGATGCTTATTCTGGTTCAGTGAAGACAGAAAATAGTCTTATTGAAATGTTTACTCAGCTCTGGCACCACTACAGCTGCTGTTTACCTAAGTGAGGTTGATGCAAATTTCTCCCTTTTTTTTCTCCCTCCTCCCTATAACATAACATACTCTGCTATCCCACTGGACCGCAAACAAAGTGACAAGAAAACTAATAAGATTTTTTTTAAAAATTAAAAAATAAACACACATTACCTCAGTTGGTGTCGTGCATACCAGCGATCCGACAATGAGTATGACAACTATAAAAAGGGTATGTATAACTAAGAGGATATGAGAGTGCGTCTCACAATGACACACTACCGTCTCGGAGACCCATATCCTGTATTTGCCTGCCCCCCCCCTCTCTCTGCTCACTGTTCATGTGTGTAAAATATAAAACCTCTAACACACACACACAAGAAACGAGGCAGATAGGATTCTGTAGTTGCACCACAATGCAGGTATTTCCAACCTGACCAAAACATCAACAGCCAGAATAAGGACAAACAGGACTCTGGGCACGTACACCTCAGGTTTACTTTTTATCAGATGGAGACAAAGCTGTTGTTCTTTGTTTTGTTAACAACACTATCACCAGACCTATCCCAGTCACATCGAGGGTTTTCAAAATCCAATCTGTCTGAAATGCAGCTTCCTGCAAGAAACACATGTTTAAAAAAAAAAAAGGAGAGAAAAAAAGCAAGATCTGCTGCTCCTGTGCCACCTCTTGCAATCCCAAGGCAAGCAGCTTGATTATTAAAAGCAGAGAATAGAATTTGTAGACTAATTTTAAGCCACAAAAAAAAAAAGAGACACCCAGCAGTTCACTGTCTGAATATTATAACAACTGCACACACAGGATGTGAGATAAGACATGATGTGTGGTGTGCCAAGTCAGCTTTTTGAAAGCACCTGTTTCTTGAAAGAACCAGTCTGCACATTTGAACTGATAAAATAAAAAGTTATTGACATTGACTTACACCGTATAACAAACACAACTGCTGTTGTTTAGAGTCAGGCTCAGATATTTATTTATTTTTTAAAGAAAAGAAGATGAGCACACAGAAAGAAAAATACCCCTTTGTAGTATTTGTGGATTGCATTCCACCTGTAGCAACAGTTCAACTACATACCAATTCAGGAGAGAGTCGGATCTACTGCAAGATGTGTACTCCGTTTGTAGAAATTAAGGTTTTATAATGATATCCTCTGTTTCTTCACCCTTGCTCTGAAAAGGACTCGCCGCTGCTGTCTGTCGATGAGACAAGCCACAGCGTTAAAAGGAAAAGCCGACTGCTGCTGTGTGGGCCAAGTTCAGGGCAGGTTTACTTCTCAAGTACAAGGGGATTCACAGCCACCTCATTTAACACTGAACTGCCCCTCAATTTTGCTCACAGTTTAGTTTTTTTTTTTAGCTGCTGTGGGAAAACACCTTCCGTGTTTGCGCGAAACAGCTGTCAAGACAAGTTTCCTGGTAATGCTCAACTGCGAGATAATGTATGACAAATGATAACTTGCAACAATTTCGTAACAATTGTGTGAACTGGACCCACAAGTCACAACATGAGGCCCTTGACTTGTTTCTCAGTGCAGGTGACTCCAGCTGCAGCCTAATTGGTCCACGAATGATGACACATTGCTGATTGACAGGCTCATATTGGCCACAGGTGTGCAATCAGGTGTATGTTGCCTTCTTTCTTTTTCTCTCTTGCAGCAGCGGCTCAATAGATTTTGGTGTTTAGTGTTTTCCAAGGCATGCAAACAGCCTGAAGTATATTAATTGTAGGGAAAACATTACTGATCTTGTTGCTCCATGCATGCAAGTTGTCTTGTTTCAGTGCAACAATGCATTTTGCGCTGCTGCTCCACTTGTGCCTCTTAGGACTTGGTGAGTGGTTTGGTTTACTGGCTGGACATTAGTTAACCTACATTCAAAGGTCATTTCTACAAACACCCGACTAGTTTTTCAGCATGTTAGTCCTCTCTGCACTCAGGTTGGACACGCTTGCATTAGTGTGTCTCTGCCTTCAGCAGTTCTGTTTGTCTAGTTTTGAGTGACTGACGTGCAGCTATGTCCTCACCCCTTAAAATAACTAAAGATAGTAATCTGTGCAGCTGTGCAGGGAACTGCGAGTCCAGTCTTCAAGCTGTCTTTTGCATGCATCAACTTGTGCGTTACACCAGCAATCAGTTTGCATTTGTTGAATTATTTTCATTTGACTTTGTTTTAGAAAGTTTTGCAACTTTTTGCAGTGACAATCAATACGGGACAAACTTAAAGATAATCAACAGAAGAGACAACAATAGAGTACTTTTAAGCAAGTAACCCTTATCTAGAGTATTGACTGAAAAATGAACTTACATTAAACAAGCTGTTGTTCAGAATAGTTTCTGTACACTGCTGGTATGTTGTTGCTCCCACGCCAAGATCCTGGTTATCATGGAAACTGCCTGTGTGTGTGCACATTAATACAGGTGTACTCCGTTCACCATTGGCTGCTGAGCTAGTTGAAATATGACACCACCCGTTTTTATCTGTTCTGCAAGTACACTTGCTGCGCATATTGTGAAACTCACTCGCTGCTCTCAGTGAATAGCTCTACTGTAATCACTTTAGTGCCAGTGTGTTGTTTTGCTGTTATAAAATCATCTGCTGCTGTCAGGGTAGTTTATCTTTGTTTGTTAATCATGTTACTGCTCACTCTGTATGCACATTTCCTGCAGTTGTGATGTGGGAGCATATTCAAATGTTGCATATTGAATAAAAAGCGTAACTCAATTTTATATTCTCCCTTGCAGGCCTGTCCATGGCCAGTCCTGGTAGGAGGTTTCTGATGATGTTTCCTCCCTTTAATGGCCCTACAGCAAATGTTAGTCATCAATTAACTATCACAGCCGCTGATGTCTGGACTGCAGTTACTGTGGAGGTTCTGGAAAGTAGCTTCAAGCAGCACATCTTCATCTCTGCTAACCAGTCCAAGACAATCCACCTGCCGCTGTCGGTGGGAATCACCAGCGATCGCTCTTCCCACGTCCTCAGAGTGACGTCTGTGCGGCCTGCCACAGTCCTCGCTTCACTCTGTACCCAGACTGGCTGTGACCACAGCCTCGTTCATGATGTGTCCTCCTGGGGGCACAAGCTACTACCCCATTACCCCTCACTTCCCCAACCAGACTGCTGTCAGCCAGATGGTGATCACCAGCTCCGACCACAGCACATCAGTGGATCTCTTCCTCTCGGGGGAAGTGCTCTTTAAAGGCAGTGTGTACCCCAGGGGTAGTGTCCTTAAGCTATATTTAGGGGCTTTGCAGAGTGTTTACCTCCAGAGCAACTCCAGCCTCTCAGGCTCAGAGTTAAACTCCCAAGAAGCCATCGGTGTTGTTGTTGGCTTCACCTGCTCCAAACACTCACCTGGGGGTTGTTTGTATGGATTTGCTGAATTAAAACCAGTCTCTCACTGGAGTTTTGATTATGTTATCCCTCCACTGATGGACACAGGAATGAGTTCTAGTTTCCTGCTGGCAATGGCTAATGTCAACTCTGATCTGGACATCGCCACAAGCGCCTGGAGAAAGAATGTCTCTCTTGTTGGGGGTGTTATGAAGGTCATCCCAGTTACATCCTCAGATAGCATCCACATTACTAATGACGGCCCTCTTCAACTTGTTTACTTCAGACTTTATGACGGACAGCGTCCTTCAGCTCTCGCAGTGCTGCCATCTGTAGATGATATCTGTCAGCCTGTGCTTATGTTTGATTCAGGTGATATGAGTCAGTGGGAAGATAAGAGTACTAATGGAGAAGATTTAAAGTCTGATGTTAAATTGTCCCAGGACCCCGTCTTTAATAAGCTGCCTGACAATTCTGAGTCATGTTCTCTTCACACACACCCAGATGTAGGACGCTACCTAAGCAGCCTGAACAGACAACTTTATCCAGCAGTGTGTGAGAAAAGTGTGTATTGCGTTTTCTTTGTCTAACTTTGTATTACATGTTTTGTAATTTTTGCCGTTTATTGTAAACTTCTTTTTTTTTCTTTTTTTTTAGCTGCAGCTTCTTGTGAAGAGCTTCACTGTGGTCACAAACGGAAGTGCTCTCTCAAAGATGGAAAACCACTCTGTTCTTTAAAAGCTAAAATATGCTCTGTATGGGGTGACTCTTTTTATCGCACGTTTAATGGAAGAGATTTTGTCCTACAGGGAAACTGTAACTACACTTTAGTTCAGACTGCCTGTCCTGGCTCAAACGCTTCTGTTCCACTTCAGATTAATATAGCCAGAGCATATTTGAACAGTGCAACTGTCTCCACCATCCACACAGTGCACATTAGCATCCTGGGCTTTAATATCTCCATAGTTAGAGATGACAAAAATCATGTTAGGGTAAGTGATATTAACTTATTTAAATTAAACATGTTCTATTTGTAGTTGTTTACATGGTTTATTCTCATCTGTATGCTCAGATTGATGGACTGAAGAGGAACCTCCCCCTCACTTTGGGAAACGGGGCCCTCAACTTTTATCCGAGTGGCTCCAGTGTCATCTTAGACACTACTGTTGGCCTCTCTCTGCGGTATGACTGGAAGCACCTTTTTCAGGTTAAAGTTGGCCCAGAGTTATATGGAGCCCTGTGCGGTTTGTGTGGAAATGCTAATCACAGCTCCCCAGCGAGTATAATTTCTTCTGATGATGCTGATAAGACTGTAGATCTTACACCATGGATTGAGAACGATGACACAGGCTCCTGTATTGAAGCTAAAGTCAACTCATTTGAGACTGGGTGCACTCTACTGCGGAGGAGCGACGGACCTTTTGCAAACTGTCACTCGTATGTCGATCCTGAGCTATTTGTTCGTAGTTGTATGGACAAGTTGTGTGTGAATGGAGCTGCTTCTTTTATGTGCATGGTCTTGACGGCTTACACCAACATTTGCCAGCTGCTTGGGGCCAGAATCCAAAACTGGAGAACCATCTCTAAGTGCCGTGAGTTTTAAAACACTTCTCAAAAGTAACATTTTTTTCTGAAAATAAAAAAGCTAACTTTGTTTTGTTTTTTTTGTTTTTTTCACAGGTATGACATGTCCACTAAATAGCCACTATGAGACTTGTGGTTCAGCCTGCCCAGCGACCTGCAATAACCCAGAGGCCCATCATAACTGCGTGCTGCCATGTGTGGAGTCATGTCAGTGCAACAGGGGATATCTGCTGAGTGGTGGGAGGTGTGTACCACAGAGCGACTGTGGTTGTGTTCATCAATGGTTCCTACTATCTCCCCAAAGAGAACTTCTGGATTGGCGAACAGTGCCAGGAGGAATGTGTCTGCCAGCCCAAATCCAAGACGGTTATGTGCGCTCAGTCTGGTTGCAAGGACGGTGAAGTGTGCAAGGTTCTGAATGGAGTCCTGGGTTGTCACGTGGATGGTCCTGGGTTGTGCATCGCCAAAGGAGATACTCACCATACCACATTTGATGGGCGTAACTTTGATGTCGATGGCAACTGTACATACATGCTGACTTCTCATTGCCCTTCCTGGGGAGGCTTGGAAGACTTTAACGTGGAGGTCCAGAACCAGATGAAGGATGTTGCCAATGTTTCCTTTCGCCACGTTAAAATGATCGTCGCCGGTTATTCCATTGAGTTGTCAAATGAATGGAATTACAAAGTTAAGGTAAGTTTGTTTACCACATTTACATTTAGAAAAAAATGGTTTGAATTTTCAGTGTAAACACGACTCCACTTCTTTCAGGTAAATGGTCTGCTGCTGCATTTTCCATTTATTTTGAGTCGAGGCAAAGTAAAGCTCTACATGGTCGGACAGTCAAAGACTATAGAGACTGACTTTGGACTTATTCTGACGTATAACTCTGACGTCCTCACCGTTCACATGCCGAGGATCTACTCTGGCACTCTCTGTGGCCTGTGTGGGAACTTTAACGCCGATCCACAGGATGATCTGATGCCTGAGGATGGATCTGATGTCTCTCAGACCACTGGCTACTGGAGAACCAGTGGAAAGCAGGAATGTGTGGCTGCACCTACAAACACCTCAGGTTGCAGTTCGCAAGATATGGCTCTTTATCAGGGGAAAGACCTATGTGGACGGTTACTGGATACAAATGGATCGTTCCAGAGCTGCCACAAAATAGTTAATGTACAAGATTTCTATGATAACTGTGTTCATGATCTCTGTTATGGCAACCAGACTACCTTATGTCAGAGTCTGTCCAACTATGTTGCTGTATGCCAAGAAATGGGAGCCATAGTGGATGAATGGAGGAGTTCTAACTTTTGTAGTAAGTAACCACCGTGAAATGTTAGTTGTTTAAAAGGTGTGAACAGAATTGCAATATTTTGAATAATTATCTTCTCTTTCCTTCCTAGATCTTTCCTGTCCACCTAACAGTGAATACCACCTGTGCTCCAGTCACATGTCTGACTGTGCAGAAAACCCAAGTCCTCGAGCGCTAAAATGCAAAGAAGGCTGTTTCTGCAAACCTGGGTTTTTCCACAGTGGTGGCAAATGTGTACCAAGCTCTCAGTGTGGTTGCATTCACAGTGGTGGTTACCATGAAATCCACGAGAGCTTCTACCCTGATGAGCACTGTCGGCAGCGCTGTGTCTGCGTGGGCCACAACACAGTGCAATGCACCAACTTCACATGTCCGAACGGAACAAAATGTGCCATCCAAAACGGCCAGAGGGCATGCCACACATGTCTGTTAAATGCACGGTCATGGGTGGCAGACACTTCAGGAGTTATGATGGGCACAGCTTTGACTTTAATGTGGGAAGATGCCGTTATGTTCTATCACAGGTTTGTGATGAGGAAGAGTCTGACCCCATTGTCGTCATCCAGCGAGGTCAGCTGCACCTGAGGGTCCGTGGAGTGAATATATCATTAGAGAGGGAGCATTTGGGGAAAGTTAAGGTAAGCAGCTGCACATTCACAAAAACAAATGGTTTCGTGTACCTTAATTAAATCTTAAAATTTAAAATTTCCAGGTTGACGGTGTTCTGAGGGGTCTTCCTGTCCAACTGGCTCATGTAGCAGTACTGCATTCCAGCATGCTGACTCGTGTTGTTGTAGACAATGGGGTCATTGTCACGTACGGCGGGCCAAATCTGATACAAATTTTAATTCCTGCCTTCCGTAAAAAAATGTGTGGCTTGTGTGGAAACGTCAAAGGAGTTGCAGCACATGACAAATGGAATGGTAGTTTTGCAAGTGATGTTTCCACGTTTACATCTTCCTGGTCACTTTCACCGCCGGGAATGAACTGCTCTGAGGAATGTGACCTGTGTTCGGCGTGCAACTCCACCATGACGGCTGCATTTGCATCTGATAACCTCTGTGGCATGTTGCTTGCTGCAGCAGGAGCGTTCAGTGGCTGTCACTCCATTGTAGATCCGCAGCCCTTCTTTCAAAGCTGTGTGAATGACTTGTGTATGTCTAATGGGAGTGAGGAATTGTTTTGCAGCAGGTTGAGAGAGTACACGTTTGCATGCCAGGAGGCAGGTGCTAAGGTCAAACCATGGAGGGGTGAGAAGTGCTGTGAGTATAATTAATCTGGAGTCTCTTACATGTACATGTGTTGTTTCATTAGTTTGTCATGGTGTGCCAGCGCATATAAATCAAACAGGTCTGCACACATGCTGCTGTTGTGCTTGCTCAAACTCTGGCAAGCTCTATACAGTGGAGTTGCCAGAGTGATGTAAGGCCAGCTCAACTCTGTTCAGTGTATAAACTCCTTTTTCCCCCTCCCCTCCCACAGCGCTCTCATGCCCTGAAAACTCTCACTACAATGTATGTGTTGATGCATGCCCCGAGTCCTGTGGTATTTTATCCGATATCCCCTGCCCCTGGCCCTGTTATGAGGGGTGTCAGTGTGACTCTGGATACATGCAGAGTGGAAATGGTTGCATCAAACCTGAGCAATGTGGTTGCTTCTACCGTGGCCACTATTATGAGGTGAGTAAACACACATTATTAGCTTTGTAGCAGTTAATTCGCTGAACCCCAAGCAGTTTCAGGGCGTTTTTTTGCTCTTGTCACATTTTTTTTTCACTCTCTGCAAGCTCATTTTCACTGCAATGTTAAGTCCTGCAGCTCTATGGAAACAGCACAACCATGGCTAAAAGTAGAGAATGTCTGATGTGCAATAAAGTGTAGTTATAATGACCAAATTCATGAACAATAAAGTTTCATTTGTTATTTCTATTTTAGAAAATTAAATTAAAAATTAAATTTCTTCTATTTTTGGTTTGTTTCCGTCATGTCTGTGTAAACATAACCTGCAGTTCAGCCCACTTCTGCTGAAAAGTCCCAGAAATGTTCTCATGTGACTGTTGATCACAGCTAAGTCCTTAATGACTTCCTGGTTGTGTTGATGAGCACAGAATTTTTTGTTTTTTGCAGAATTTAGTTAGGGAGGATGGTTTATTTTTGTTAAATTTTTAAATGAGGGATGTTGAATAGTGATTTTGATGAAATGTGTAGATTTGAAGGTTAGATTTGGGTCATTTCTTTAAATGGAACACACATGATATGTTCAAAGACTGTTGGAAAGCTGCAAATCTATTTTCTCTTTCAGTTTTAACAGTTTCAGGCTTTACAAAATGGTTAATTGTGTTGTTGACATCTGATTTGGCCACAAACCTGCTGATTGTTTAACCTCTAGTAAACCTGCTGGTTCACTGAGGATGTGTTTTATAACCGCACTCAGTTGGTGGCACAGTGACATGTCTTTGTTATTCCATGCGCAGTTAAAAACCTGACTCATTAATATCCCGGCCAAACGTACATATGCCTCACCTGCACATGTGACACATGACTAATTACTAAATCCTGGGCCTTTGTGTTATCCTGAGTTGTTTGTGTGCTCGCCTGTTTAGAGAACAGTTGTGTAATGCACACAGTGACTCACTGTTGTCTGTAGATTGGGGCGATATCGTGGGCTGAGGGATGCTCTGAGCGCTGTAACTGCTCTGCCACTGCCACCATGTGCTGTGAACCAGCCTCTTGCCCCGAGGGAGAGAGCTGCACCCTTAACAACACCTGGGGCTGTTCAAGGAAAGGTAGGCATAGCTGGTTCTGCTGGGTTGGGTGACATTTACTCATAGGGTAACTGTCATTCGCTCAGATGCACCACCCGTTTTATTTTATTAAATTTTGTCACTTTGTTTTTGTGTCAGGGCTGTTTCACAATGTTGTACAGGAAACAAAGGGTTTTTTTTTCTTTTTGTCCGTGTCCTGTAATTTTACCTACAATGAAGTTGACCCCTGACCTTTTTGAATAGTACATTATGCGCTTAAATTCTCTAGTCTGCCTGAGGGCTTCAGCATGATTGCTTATCAAACATAAGTAATAATGGCCTTTTTATAATTTAACTTTTCCTCTAACATTAAATTTTAATGTGATGTGTCACAAAAGATTGAATGTCTATTTACATTTATTGCCATCTAACTAATTAGGCATTTCTTTCACTGCTTGAATATAGAATATCTGCTTTTAAACTAACTACTCTGCTAATTTATGAACTTTACCAAATCCATTTGCTTTATTTACAGCAGTGCAGTGAGTTCAGCTTGTCTGCAGATGTCCTCTACATAAATTGCCATTGATTTAATACTTGTTCCCTTTATTGTTTCAGATGATAATGATAAAATTTGTTATAATAATGGAGAGACCTGTGTCCAGAGCCAGTGTTGGGTACTGGGAGGCGCCCACTTCTACACTTTTGATGGACAAGTGTTTGAGTTTCAAGGAAACTGCACTTACACTCTGATCCAAAACAATGACACCAGTGAGAATAATACATTTTGGGTCAGGGTGCAGAAAGACAAAACCTCCAACCAGGCTTCCTCTATCAAAGCTATTCATGTGAAAGTGGCTAAAGACAATATTACGATCTACAGAGGGGAAGGAGGCTCAGTTTGGGTAAGTTTGAACTTGCACAATTATAGTTCTACTTTCAGTTTGTGATTTAACTTTATCATACAATGTAAAAAAAAAAACACACACAAAACAAAACCAAATAAACCTGTAATTTTAGAGGAATTTTCCCTTTTATTTTACGGTTTCTTTCTGTATTTTTGAAATGCACCAAATAAACAAAATTACAAAAAATAGACTACAAAATCTCATGTCTAAATGTAAAATAACATAAGATTTATTTTTTTTACATAAAGATTGTTAAAATAGATTCACAAAATTTAAAGTTCATTATTGATAGATAGAGCTGTTAAATTTAAGTCTAATGTTGTAAATATATTGGTAAAATTAAATCAAATTGGTGACAATAAACAGACAGAGGTGGGGTGCTCTGATAGCCTAATGGTTATGTCGCGTGACCTAAGTGCTAAGGGGTAGTGGCTGTCCCTGGTTCGATTCCGACCTCGGGCGTTTACCACATATCCTTCCCCACTCTCTCCCGTTTCCGTCTCTATCCGCTGTCCTATCTAATTAAGGCAAAAAATAAATCTTTAAAAAGAGGTTCCGTAGTTTTACATAGATTTTGTTGTTGTTGTTAAATAAGACATATCTAGTATAATTACATATCTGTGGCACCTTGCAAGAACCAGACAACTCACAAAATGTTCATTTTGATAAAAAACAAGATGAGTTTTGATTTTTCTAAAATTAAATTTTATTTCAAAAAAGTTAACACTTGGGAAATGGCATCTTTCTATGAGATGAGCGTTATGCAAAATTTACGAAAAATAAACTTTGTCCCAATCTGGGATTCTTATAGCAAATCTATAACAATCTTCAAAACACGAAAATTATTTCCGTGCATGAACCAGATGTACTTTGATGCCTAAGGTCTACAATAGTGCACTGGACTCACTTTTAATGGTCAGGTGGGTTATCTGGTCTTGCATGGTGCCAGAAATGTTTATACAAGAAAAATTTTAATTATGTATATTATCTGTAAGCTTTGG
>OMNN01099486.1:73931-105673 GCA_900302755.1 Chromis chromis | reverse complement strand
GACTAGATAAATATGACAAATTACATTAAAATTTGCTGACACATTACCAGACTAAATACACCGATCAGCCACAACATTATGACCACTGACAGGTGAAGTGAATAACATTGATCATATTGGTACTATGTGGTGTTCTGCTGGAAAACCTTGGATTTTGCCATTCGTGTTGATGAGACTTAGACACCCAAATAAATATTGTCCCATAACAAGCACACTCCCTCATGCAGATGGAAATCCCAAATGTCACTGGCCTACCTCCGCAGGAAAATGCACCCCACCACATGGCAAAAACATCAAACAATCAGGAACATCTTGAGGAACATGACAATGGCCCAAGATGTTGATTTGACCTCCAAACCTCCTAGACCCCATTCTGATCAAGCATCAACAGGATGCAGTGGAACAAGTTTGATTGACAGAGGCCCCACTGCACAACACAGAGTAACGGATCAACTGCCAACATCCTGGTGCCAGACCCCATAGGACATCCTGAGAGGTCCTCTTGTCCATGCCCAATGGTTCAGAGCATTTTTGACCACATAACGGGGACCAACACAATATTAGGCAGGTGGTCATAATGTTGTGCCTTATCGGTGTATAAAGATGGACGAAACCTCCTTGATGTCGCCTGTAGGTTTCCTCAACTGCAGTTTTGATCCTCAGTGTGGTTGCTCTGGCTGTCGCCTTTTTGGAGTAGACTTTTTGAACTGCCCCATGATGGCATCCACTTGTCACTGAAAGCGGCCATGCTCTTAACTATGCACAAATTTAAGCCTTAATACAATTTACATGGATAAGTTATATAACAATTCATTCCATGTACAGTTTTCATGAACAGGGAAATAAACTATAGAGACCAAAACCTTTTTTTTTGTACCATGCTGTAAACACGTTTATTCTGCTGTCAAGATGGAAATTATAACATGAGGGTCTATGGGGATTGACTCACTTTTTGAGCAGCCTCCAGTGGCCATTTGAGGAACTGCAGTTTTTGACACTTTTTTGGCTTCATTTCATAGCCGCAGAGTTTTTTTCTTACTAATAATGTGTAAAAATATCAAAGGGTTAGCTACCACATATACAAAGATATATAGTATGTTACAGACTCCAACCACAAATGTGTTCAAATTGACAGTAAATAATCATATGAAGATCTGAGTGCATTTCTCAGTGTTCTGGCATTACTTTTTCTTTATCATTGCTGGTTTAGTAGTCTTGCAGATACATTTTATCATTTTACTCACATAGAGTTGCTGCGATTATACACTGATAACTCTGCAGCTCTATATAACTTTATGCATTTGCACACAAGTTTGGCTTTTATTATCAGTTATCTGTGGGGCTGTATATGAGCTGTAATTTATCACTCCACCCATAAGCATTTTTCAGTGTCAGATTATGTTAGCATTATCTCACTTGAACCAAAAGCATGACAACTACTTTACCAAGAGACTCAAACACTGCAGGACAATGCTTATGATCAGAGATAAAAGACAAGAATGTGAAAGGGCTGCTGTTTAAAATGTCAGAATTGGGAGTAGGCGATGGGAATTGTCACGGCAAAGGTTTGCAGTTCAATTAGTTGTCAAGCTTCTTCCTTTAAGTGATTTTCTTTTTTTGCTTAAATCTTTGCTTTTTTTATTCACCTGTAAAGCACTTTGTATTGCATGAACTTCTGAAAATGTTGCTACACAAATAAAGTTTGATTGATTGGTTTCTTGCCACTGTAAACACCAACTGAGCTCCCTCTTCTTATCTGTTGTATCCATAGATTCATCCTTAACAGACAGCGGCTCCATGACCCAGTCTTCGCTCATCGTCGCAGAAAAGATGCTCGGGAAAAGGAACCCCTTCCCTGTGGAGACTGTCCACCTCGAGTCCCCTTCCTCAGCTAAGATCCTCCTGGAGTGCAAACATCCCGAGCACAGACCAGTTCATGTGTTGGACACGGAGCAACCACTTGACAAGCACTTTCAGTTAAAAAGCAGCCAGGACAGCAGCAGTGAATGTTCAACAGGGTTCAAGGTTAATAAAGAAATCCCCTACATCCTACCAGTGAAGCACCCAATCCCCTGTAAAATAGCCAATCACCCGGAGGCGTCTCCCATCTGCGTGGACAAAGAGGACTTGCGACCTTTGTACACCTACGAAAAGAAAACCTCGATAGCTTTGGATAAGACGGATCTAGAAAGTTTCCCGTTCAGTAATGGAAAGGTCATGAAGAACAGGAAGAAGTACGGCAGCATAAAGAATGTAGAAACAAACTGTCTGTCTATTCTTCAGAACCACAGGACCTTCTCTCTCTGTTACTCTGAGCTGAGAAACTGTTCAGCTAAGACAGAGCTGGAACTGAGCCCAAAGGACAGTAAAAGCCCCATCCTGAGGAACATCACCTCGGGCCCGTCACCCATGAAAGAGGACGAGTTTCTTGATCATCAGGAGGAAGAAATGGGTCAGGACAGCGAGGAGGGAGATGTTGGCGAACTCAAAATCAGGTACGAAGACTATCAGGAAAATAAGACCGAGAGGACTATTGTGGCTCAGCAAGAGGCACACTACAAGTTCTTCCCCAGCGTCATTCTCTCCAACTGCCTCAGCAGGAAGAAAGCTGGGAACAAAAAGCTAGCCGACGGCTGCAGCAAACTCGAACAGGTGCAGCCTCGCAGGTCTAAGCTAAAGGTGAACAAAAAAAGGTTAGGGATGGCAGGACACAGGAACAAATTAAAGATAGTTGAAAGCTCTACCTCTGACAGCCAGGTTAGCACTGACCTCCCCTCAGTCACGCCTCCTAGTCCAGTGACTGCGGACACGGAGTTGCCAGTTTCAGAGGATCAACCAATGGAAGAGGATCAACCAGTGGCTGAGGCTGAGCCAATTAAAGATGAGCCAATCTTAAAAGAGGAGTCGGAAAGTGAGGAGAGGTCTGTAAATGAACAGACAGAATCACTTTCAGAGCCCATTTTAACGATCTCTGAGTCCTCTTTTCCTGAGGAAGCTAAAGACTCAGCAGAGGACAGGTTGAGCCCAACGCAAGACTTATCTGCTAAAGTCACCTGTACGAAACCATCAGCGCTGCCTGGGAGTAAATACACCCTGAGAGCCAAACGGAAGATGAACTATGATGGCGAGGATGGAGAACACTCAGCTGTCACTCGTTCTAAAAACTCAGTCTCTGCTAAAGAACGGCTCAAGGACAGCAACGTCTCAACCGGGCAGGAGCCAAAATACCAGAAAAGACGCAAGAAGGAGCCTCCGATCATTATCAAATATATTATTATCAACCGGTTCAAAGGGCAGAAAAACATGCTGGTGAAGATGTCCAAAGTGAAGGCAGAGGAGCAGCAGGTGTTGTTGACACCAGGCAAGCTAGAGCAATACAACAAACTGGCTCCTCTCAAGGATTTCTGGCCCAAAGTACCAGAATCCACTGCTGTCAAGTTTCCCATCACTGAGCCAAAGGCCAAAAAGCACCCCAAAAGAAAGGCAAAGGTCAACTCCGCAAATAAGAAAATGGTCCACAACTTGTCCAAACCTCGGATCAAACGTGGAGAAAGAGTCAGAAGGACTAAAGGCTGTCAAAGAGGCCTAGTCCTGCCCTCTCTACCGCCCCCACGGCCATGTTACTGTGAGTTAGCAGATGATCATGACATTGAGTATACAGATGTCATGGTAGAGTTGGGCTACCTCTCTGATAGATCCTCGAGCCCCACAGACTCAACACCTCCACGTTGTTGGTCCCCAAGTGACCCTCTGATGGAAACCACAAGTTCAGAACAGCTCATTAATCCACTTAGTGACCCATGTCTTAGTTCAGCTTATCACAAGCCAAACACAGTGACTTCAACCAAAGGAGCACAAAGTAAGTGTCAAACTGCCAAACCTAAGAAGTCCACAGATACTAAAAGGAAAGTAAGCAAGTCTGCTACTAAGCCTTCAGAGGCAGAAGAGGCCAAAAAAGCAAAATCAAAACAAAGTAGTGCTTCTGCAAGGCAGAGAAAGAAAGCTGAAGGTTCGGCTGAAGTTTCGGCTGAAAGTACCATCAACAGTTCTGCAACCACCACAAGACCTAGGAGGTCTCGAAAAAAGAAAGTTGAGGAACCGAAAAACCAAGACTTAAGTAAAGACAACTCCCAGCTACTTTTCCCAGAGGATGCGTCCCCTAACTCTGAGAATTCCTCTCAGGAGGTCCCTCCATTTCAACAGCCAGTGAGCACAGATAGCATCAGCCAGTCCCAGAATCCATCTGCACCAGAATCTAACTCAGCAGCCCAGTTTATAGAGCCAAAGGTTGAGGACTGTGAGACTTCCATCATGGAGGTCAACCAAAGCATTTCAGCACCAGCTCCGATGAAGCAGCAAGCTTGCCAGACCACTGCGGTAAAGGTAGAAGCTTCACAGGAGGAAGCAGTGGCTCCTCCACCTCCAGTGACTGTTCGACCTTCACAGGAACAAAGTAAAGACGCTCAGCCAGCAGCATTTTCCCCACACTCGGGCCCGAAGAACGGGGAGATCCCCACTCTCTCTGAGGCCCCCTCTGGCTTGGCTGTCCTGAAGCAGCTTCTCCAGAAGCGGCAGCAGGGACAGGCCCTTCCCATACAGGTTGTTGGTACAGACAACCACTCCACTGCCATTGCTCAGGCAGCAGCACTACTAAGTCCCACAGCTAAACCTACTAAATCCAGAAGAGCCCCCTCCACTGCTCCTCGAAAACCCAGGGCCCCAAAGTCAAACACTCCCAAGGACAAAAAACCCAGAGCAAAGAAGGGCAAGACGAGCAGCACTCAGCCAGATCTGTCGGTGAAGCAAGAGGGCAACATGTCAGACGACTGCCCCCTCTTCCTGTCAGAACCAGGACTGGACAGCTGCTTCATGGAGGACAGCTTGTCACCAGAGCTCCCACACAACTACGCCTTCGATATAAACGCGATTGATCAGACAGAGTTCTCCAGTCCATACAGCGGCAGTCAGTTTGTCCTGACTGATAAAAACTTGCCTGTTAAGTTCCTGAGTGATATTAGCCAGGAGGCTGTGTCTGCTGAGGCACTGGGCTTCGAGAAGAAACTTGATAGACTGGTTGGTTCTGTGGAGGATCTTCAAAGAGGATCTGGATCCCACAAAGTAAGACCTGTCAGCCCTGAACTCTTTGATAGACCAGAGAATGGGGAGTCTGTATCAAACCTCGCATTGCTTGACTCTGAGAAAATCAAGAGCAGAGAGTGGGACTTCTCTTTAGGTAAAGCCCACAGCCTCAGCCCCTTTCAGGACTTTCACTGTGAGAGAAAAGAGCTGCTCTTCTCAGTTTTCGACCCCGTCCTCCCGCTGTCTCTAAGCTCTGCATCATTCGTCGACCACGAGGGTTCACCCACAGGTGAGCTTCTAGAGGGCATCGATGGGCTAACGTCCACCACACCCAGTAGCTCTCCACGCTCCATCAGCTCGCTATCGCAGGTGAGGGCAAGCCAGCTGCAGCGGGGGGCAGGAGGTGGAGCCCATGTCCTGAAGCCCCTCATGTCCCCTCCGAGCCGGGAGGAGATCCTCAGCACCCTGCTGGACCTGGAGATGTCAGAGGCCACATTCCAGGAGCCCTTCTGCAGTGATCCCTCTGATGCTCCAGGAAAACCAATGTAAGAATCAATGCACCAGCAGCACATGCAGCAATAACAGTGATTTTTTGAATGCACAAAGATTAAACAGGTTTCTATAAAAGATAGGGAATCCAGATCCCAAAGAATGGCTGATATTGGCTGATTTTAGCTTCACATGAACGTAATGATTCATAGCTGCAGTTAAGTAAACTCGTAGTTAACCCTCACCACCTCGGAGCAATTTCTGGGTGTTTTTTTTATTTGATTCGGTCGCATTTTAACTCATTGTGGGCACATTTTTCACTGCAATATAAAGTCCTGAGCCTCTATCAAAACAGCACAACCATGGCTAGAAGTAGACAGAACTCAGAAATGTCCTCTCCGCAGTATGACTATATAATGCCATGAATCATACAAGAGACAAAAACTGAAGTTGATTGTTTGGAAAAAATGAAAAAAGCCTGGAATCAACATTTTCCAAGCATCCACAGATGGTACTAATACTATGATTCTACATGCTAGGGGTAATCCACTGTTTACATTTTTAATTTGGCTCCGTACTCGTCTTCTACCTGGTCTCTGTTAACAGTTTAGAGTTCACCACAGTTCAACTGAAAAGTTCCTGAGTTTTTTTCACTTGAATGAAAATTTAAATACATCTAGTGAGGAAGGAATTGCATTAACATGAATGTTAGACCTCACAAACACTCACACTGCATTTTGGCGAGTATAATTATAAGTAAACAGATATTTTGTTTGTTAATACTCCAGATGGAACCGTTTACATCCACTTTAAACTCCCATATCCTCAAAAATCCAAAGAAGTCCAGCATTGGTCTGGCTTAGTTCAGTACCGTCTACAGGGCTTTATTTGACAAATATGTTCCAGGTGATTCATTACACCAGTTTGCATAATTTTCCATCCCTGGAGCTGTGATGAATTATAGTAATTTATAAAATGTAAATAGGTGAACTAATCACACACCCCTGTCTTTTCTTCAGGGAGGTTGGCGGCCGTAAGCTAACGGTGGGCACCAGATTAACCAAGGAGCTCGCAGAGTTCAATGGAGACCTGTCTTTGGAGGGCCTCCATTTCTGGAAGACGGCCTTCTCAGCCATGACGCACCCCGCCACCACTATTACCTCATCTTCCCAGGGAGCCGAGGCCCCAGAGACGACTAAAGAGCCGGCAGAGGTTGACCCATCCTCAGCCACTGACAAGAAGGTTGTCTTGCTGCCCTGCAAAAACCCACCAAGCCGCGAGCGTGTGCAGCTGTGGCTGGAAGCCAGGAAACAGTACGAGAGTTTACAGAAAGAGAGGAGAGAGACGAAGGGGAGGGCTGGGCTGGATGTGGAGGAGGGGAACTCAGAGAGAGCTGAGCAGCCAGCTGCTTCCAGCTGCCCGGCAGTAAAGGTTGAGCTGTGTGGGAACCTTTCCAGTATCAGGGCCCAAAGGAGAAAGAAACGGAACCTGTCCTTAATCATATCTCCTCTAGTGAATTCAGGCTCGCAATGTAAATCCACAGAGACAAGTCCAGTTTCAGATGAAGGCAGTGTAGGTCTTGAGAAGGAGGACAAAGAAAAAGACAATGATGATGATGATAAAACCACCTCTCCAGAGTCCCCAGAGCTGCCTCCATGGCAGCAGTCCTGTCAGCCGAGCCCCTCAGGCCCAGACCGTCTCAGCGAGAACAGGCCAAGCGAAAACTCTCCAGAACCACTATCCCCTCGGCTCTCTAATTCCCTAGAGAGACAAGGAGGGAGCCACAGTCCCTCACTTCCACATGTCAGTGACAGGGAAGAGGAAAGGACTAGTCCTCACTTCCTTCACAGCACCCCCTTTTTAAGGAGGCGGCGGAGAAGCAAGGAAGATCTGGAACCAGTGTGCAGCACGCCCATATCTGAGGGTAAGAAAACAGCACTAATCTCTGTCATCTGTGATGTTGTTGCATCAGCTAAAAATATCTGAATGATTGACAAGTAAGCGAGGATTTGTCACAGCTGACTAGCTTTTTGATTTAATTCCATGCAGTCTTGTTATTAACATTCATACTGCTCCTTTGCTCGCTGCAGAGGATCCCATTTCTCAGAGAATCCAGCAGAGGAGGAGAAGCCAAGCGGATCCACTGAGGAGAGTGTTACTGACCACACAGATAAAGGTCAGACTGATTTTTTCAGACACATCAAAGCCCAGGGAGCCAACTTTAAAATCCCAGTCTTGACCTGTGCATGTAACAGTGTCGATCCCTCTCAGTCCAGTTATTTAAAGCCTGTGCTGTCTTCCTGAGTGCAACATTTCTCATGTGCTCTTTTTTCCCCCCACAGAACCAGTTTGCTGCTTTGAATGTGCCAAAGAAAGATAACTCTCAGATTGAAGGGCCCAGTATAGCCAACTCGTACGGCTTCAAAGTCAGCATGCAGAACCTGCAGGATGCCAAAGCTCTACATGAGGTGAGCTACACCTCAGGGCGTTTTCAAAACCCATAACTTCTTTGTTCTGGTCCAGAACAGTGGATGAGGTGTTGGGTGACTTGCTGTGGTTTCCTGTTGGTTCAGCTTCTTTTCACAAAGAAATCAATTCAACCAAAGTACATAACGAAGAAAGAAAAGCACCTGGTCCTCAACAAAGTCCTGTCTGCCCAGATATCATTTGGTTCCAAGCTGCAGATGTTATGTCCCTCTCTGTACACCAAATAAACACAGAGATACTAAAAACATCATCTTATAAACATCTTGCAGAGTTTTCCCTCTAGTCACGTCAGATTGGGTTTGGCTCACATTCGCGTCACAAACACTCCGGTTGAGACCAGTTCTTTCAAAGAGTCTTGGTGCCCAAATATATTTGCTGTGTCCAAATCTATGGAAACTAATTGTGACAAGGAGAAACACGAACCAGAGTCAATACAAGCCTGAAATCTCTCTCTCTGGTATACGCAGATCATCATTCAATAATATCAGAGTTTTTCTCTCCAGTCATTTTTACTCACTGTGGGCTCATCATTCCCTGCAATAGAAAGTCCTGCACTTCTATGGAAACAGCACAACCATAGCTGGAAGTAGAGAGAATTCAAAAATGTCTGTTGTGCAGTAAAATAAAGTTGCCATGCCATAAATCATGAAAATAAATAATTGGAATTTCTTTGATTGTTTATTTGTCGAAAATTTGAAAACTTAGAATGAACAGGTGCAAGATTTTTACAGGTGTTACCAGTACTGGGAAAAAGTTGTGACACTACATAAAAGAGATTTTTTACAACTTACTTTTCCTGCAGTTGAGCAGAAATGTCCCTGAATTTTTGACATGTGACTTGGAATTTACAGAATCTGGTTAGAGCTAATGGTTTATTTTTTCTTAAATTTATTGAGACGTGAAGTGATTTTGACAAAATATCACAACTTTGTCACACTTAATTAGTTTAATGTCTTTCGGGTAGTTGAAAATCAGACAACCTGTTCAGTTTCTGGGTCTGATAAATGGTGTAATTTTACTGATTTTTAAAAAGATAACATGCCTTTCAAACCTGCCAGCTACTTTTGGGGCTTCTAAATTGTTAAACCTATGAACCCCTACATTTCTTAAAATTGTTATGGGTTGAGTAACTGGTCAAAAGATTTCTTCAGGACTTGTTATCTTAGTCTTATACAAGACCTTCCAAATCCCCCACATTCCTTTTCATCTGGAAAAACTGTAGTTTCACTCAGCTGCACCTGTATTTTGGAGGGTAAGCTGAGAGGAAGACGGAGAATGTGAGAAAACATTAGAGACAAAAGTTTGGCAGGATTGACGGTTTCAGGGTTTTAGACGAAGCAGACTCGGCTGCTGGAGTAGCTCTTAAACACTGCAACTTATGTTTTAAGTGGATGATTTTTACCACTAAATCCCATCCATGGGAGCTCTTGCAGTCTGTCTGGATTTATATTTTATATTCCTGGCATTAATGGAGCTCTTATCAAGAGAGACTTCATCAGAAAAACATTAATTTACTAGTTCACTAAAATATTGAGCAGTCATTAGGAAGGGGTGAAATGTTCAAAGCTAAGCCAATATCTCTGCAAGTACATATCGGATCAGATAAATACAGTCTGGGTATATTGCAGAGGATATAAGGAAAGTCTGGACTTTGTTTGAGTGCTGAGATGAAATAAAATCATTTAATAGGTAGAGGGTGACATGATGTGCTTCTTTTAAAGATGAATGAGTTAACACACAGCAGAACCACAAAATCCGAATGCTAGCTCTGGATTGATCTTTGTTTTTCCTCTTCAGGTCCAGCACCTAACGCTGATGGGCCTGGAGCTCCATGCAAGAACCCGCCGGGACCTTGAACCAGACCCTGAGTTTGACCCTATATGTGCCTTATTCTACTGCCTCAGTTCTGACGCTCTTCTGCCGGATGCAGACAGCACCCAGTTGACGGGCGCCATCGTGGTGGACAAAGACCATCAAAGTTGTAGCCAAGGTGAAGTCTTACTTACTGACAACGCAGGAACATATCAGTTCTACTTTGCCTTTCAGCCTGAGCACTATCTTCCAGCATTTTCCTCTCTTAAAAAATACTCAAAGGTTATGTATGTGTAAAATGATGAGCCATGTGATGATTGCTTGTCTCTACTCAGTTGGACTAATGAATCTGCTTAAATGCTTCTCAGCAGGTCGCAGAGAAACAGCGCCGCTGCTGGTCAGGTCAGGCGTCTCTGGCCTGCAGGTCACGTATGCCACTGAGGAGAAGATGCTGTTTCAGGAGCTGATCACCATCATTAGAAGGTCTGTGTATATATAATGCTGTCACTGAAGCACAGTTTTGATCCTGTGCTGTCTTTCGAATTGCTTGTATTGTAATTTTTACATTTCCCACAAGTGGAGGGAAGATATATTGCTCTTAAATATGATCTCTGTTTGCTAACATGGCCGTGTTCTGCCAGGTTTGACCCGGACATCCTCTTGGGATACGAGGTGCAGATGCATTCCTGGGGTTACCTCCTCCAGCGGGCCGCAGCACTCGGAGTGGACTTGTGTCAGAAGCTGTCACGAGTGCCAGGTACGACTATTAATAACAACAGGGACTTCAGCTCTTCTGATCGCTCATAGATAGATATACTCTTTTGTTTAAGTCCCTCTCCGGTCAGTGATTACACCCCTAAAATCTCATCTCTGTGTGTCAAAGTAACATTTCCATGAAAATAGTCCTTTCCTGCCCTGAAATGGCTCAGATGTAACCCTAAACGGTTGCTTCTTCTAAAATGCAGCTACCTCTATCTTCGCTAATCCATCTAGCTCAAGCTCTCCAGCTCACCTGGAACTCTGCTCAAACATTGTAAAATTACTGCATGTTACACAACGGCAAGTTGTAATATTGAAGTAATTCAGCCGTGCATGTTCGAACCAGAAATACACACCTCACAAGTTGACAGGAGTGATTCCTTAAGGTTGTCACACATGAAAGTTGAAATCAGTGTTTTTGAGAAATGCTCAGTTATGGTGTTGATTGCATATTTGCTCATTATATGTCTTCTAACAAAGAAAAATGATGTAAATGATGTAGTCTGAAGAGAATGTCAAATATGGCCTCCAAAGTTAAATATAAACCAGCAGATTCCCCTCTTTTGCTTAAGAAGACCAGATAACTACAGCATCTAACCGATCTGTGTACATCTAAAAATATTCTGTGAAGAAAAAGTCGTTTGTTGCCAGCAGGCTCTCTCTGCCATATGTCACTCTGAAACCACAGCTTGTATCCTGCTGTTTACTTCCCCTGTCTTAAAACATGGTTGTGACACATCACCGTAAATCCATAAATTGAAGCCGGCACTTGTTAAATGCACAGCCACATATTGCACATGTGCAGGATTTTGCAGCCGATTATTGAATCTGACAGTCGGAGTGTTGCTAATAAAAGTCAGGGTGTCCTATCAGACTGAGGGTGTGTGTCGGTGCGCTTTTATGTTTTTCTCTAGAAAGTGTTTTGCGCAATCCTGTCTGAGGAAAATCATTAAACCCAGGTCAATACAAAGAGTGTGTGTCAGTGCATGTACACATTGTCAGTACTGTAAGTGCAAACACATGTGGCTCAGTTTGTGTAGCTGTGAATGAGTGTGTGTTTGCAGCGCCGTGTGAATGTGTTTGGATGTTTCCCTGTGAGTGTGTGCACTGAGAGCTTGAATGGAGAGCCTCCGGCGGCTGCCCTCCTCTGTAATTGGCTGTCTGTCTGGCTCCGTTCGTGTCCTCAGGTGACTCCAAAGAGAATCGCTTCGCTGCAGAGAGGGATGAGTACGGAGCCGACACCATGACGGAGATTAACATCATCGGACGCATCACACTCAACCTCTGGAGGGTGATGAAAACCGAGGCAGGTGTCCCGGCATGACCTCCGCACACTCCGCTGTCAGCCACCAGATCTCAGAGTTTCAGCTTGTGACCTACTTTCTCTCGCTCCTGTCGTCTTTCAGGAGGGAATCTCATCACTGTTGCATTTCTTTGCTGCTGCAGAGAGCGTTCATGCCTCGTGATTTTTTTCATATTGAGCGGTATTTTAGCCTATGAACAATAATAATCTCCTACATTTTTGTTTACTCAGTGGTTTACTCTGAGCTGGCATTCTCCACTGCTGGCTCCACCGTGCCAACTGTTTCTGCTGCTTTAGGCTGTGAGCTCAGTTGCTTTTTGATTAAAAATGCTGTTTTTCTCAGTGAGAACACGCAGGGATTCCCTCCTTGTCGGTGTAGCAGACTACAGGGGCCCACAGTAGCCGGTGGAAGCAGCATTCTCTCACCATATGAAGCTCAACAGAACTGTGTTGTGCGAAAACTATTTTCAGAGACATTTTATGAGCTTTCCAGGGAATATTTTCCCATTAAGTTTTGACCCTGTAATCCCAAAAGTCATGGGATTCGTGGAATATCATAAAAGTGGCTGCCAGTTGAGGGTTTGGGGCTAATCCAAGAAACCTGAGGGGTCTCCAGATAATGAAAATGATAATAAGGAAATATTCTGTATTTCTGATACACAAAACTGTTTTTATGGCCTCTTATTTCTTGTGAATTACTGGATAGTTGCAGCTCTCCAGGTATCTAAAAATTCTTCAAAATGAAACGAAGCGCTTTTAGTTGGAACTGCTCGCAACCTCGTCCACGAAAAGGCCGTAGCCTGTGATTAGTGGTCACAAGTAGACACTTTCATTTTATGCAGTTACAAGCAAAAACCACCGCCATAAAAATATCAACGGTATGGTTTAGACAAGGAAAGTTTTCCAGTTCTACACTTTGCACAATATTCTCCACTTGCTTTCATACATTATAGTATTAAATTACTATTTTTAGTCTGTTAACCACTTTTGAATTTGATCAACATGACTGTAGTAAAGTTCTGTAAATGCAGGAGGTTATTTGAGGAGAAGGTAGTGAATATATTGTTTTTCTTTGCTTCTCCAGGTGACGTTGAACAACTACAGTTTTGAGAACGTGGCCTTCCATGTTCTCCACCAGCGCTTCCCTCTGTACAGCCCCAGAACGCTGTCCGACTGGTTTGACCACAACACAGACTTGTACAGGTTTGTGCCGACGTCAGACACACTTCATCAGAATCGTGTACACTGATTATTATAGGGGCTTTTTTGGACGTTAAATTACATAGCTCATTCCGTCTATTTTTATTTAAACCACTATGACTGTGTTTTTCTCTTTTTTTGCCATAAATAAAAATAGATGTACTGGAAATGATGACTAAAGTGACTCCTGTATAAATACTATATAAATACTGTATAATACATATACATTAAAAACTGATTAGAGCCGGTAGAAGTCTGCCTGCCTGTTTATTTATCTCTTTTTTCATGTAATTTACCCTGAATCTCTGGTTTATATTACATGATTGTGCTGATGTGTGTTACTGTAGGTGGAAGCTGGTGGATCACTACGTGAGCCGTGTACGTGGCTCCATGCAGCTCCTGCAGCAACACGACATCGTCGGCAGAACCAGCGAGCTCGCCAGGCTGTTTGGGATTCAGTTCTTTCACGTTCTGACCCGAGGATCACAGGTAAACACAGACTTCACTGTCATTTTAGTTCAGGTACAAATTTTAGTCCTGGAGCTCCCTCAGTAGGAGAAACCTGGCTTCTGGACACACTGATTAGCTCAAACTTCTCTCTGCTGCAGTGTTGACACCATCAGCGAGTTACAGATGGTTACACTGATAACTTTTTTCATTGCACAGGTAATGTTGATAAGTAACCAGCTTATAGTCATGTTTGAGGCTACTTAAAGCTGCACTGATCAACATTTGTAAACCAGCAAATCACTGTAGTCGTGTTTCCATCTAATTGTCATGCTAGTTTGAAGCAACCTTTTGAAATGTTGCAAAAAATTGAAGTGCAAAGGAAAGCACGGATTAGGTTTGTTTCCATTAACTGCACTGGAGTGAATAAATTAGACTCTGTAGTATCGTCTGAAGGAGGTGATAGAGGCTATTATCTGAATGGCTTTCATGAACAGAGTAGAAGAAACCAACTAGAGAAAAACTTTGAAGAAGAAACAAACAAAACTTTGGCTGTGTTACGGATTGCATCCTCTTTCTTTTTACTTTAAATAAGTACTGCAGCTGCCCTTATACATACCGTTTAATTCAGGTACATACAATTGGAACACACTACTTTGTCATAGTATGACACTTGAAGCTTTCGCTGTCGCAGTCTGTAGTGCGACATGACCTGTCATCTGTCTGTGTTTATATTTGTGCAAGACACTGCAACATATGTGACATAACTGTGCAGAGGACTGTGGGTCAAAATGGCCAAAAAAAACATTCTGATACTTCTGATACTACTGTCCAGATGTAGAAGGTAATCTGGATCAAACTACAACTTCAGGTTCCTGGTCGGGGATCAAACTAGTAGCGAACAACCTGCTCTACCAGCTGAGCAACAGGCTTTAACACAGTTCTAACATGTAATTTTTATAAAGGATTAAAAATCAGCTGCAGTTTGTTCATTATGTTGATTATACTTTCATTGGAAACGGTTTTGCTGTTTTAATAATGCATGAATAAATAAATGAAAAGGCTCAGACAAAACAGAAATAGCAAAATTTTCAAAGCTTCTTTCTGTGTCATCCTTTTGTCTTCAGTACCGTGTTGAGTCCATGATGCTCCGCCTGGCCAAACCCCTCAACTACATACCCGTGACCCCCAGCATACAGCAGCGAGCCCAGCAGAGAGCGCCGCAGTGCATCCCCCTGGTCATGGAGCCCGAGTCGCGCTTTTACAGCAACTCCGTGGTCGTGTTGGACTTCCAGTCGCTCTACCCCTCCATCGTCATCGCGTACAACTACTGCTACTCCACCTGCCTCGGCCACGTGGACAGCCTGGGAACGTAAGGACATGACAGGCCCACACACCGGCAGCATGTACCGAATCTGCTTAGGTTGCACGTCTGCCAGGAAAGTCTCCCTCCAGCAGCTCCTTCTTCCCCTCATTATTTTTAATGGAACAAACTCTCGGAGAGCTCTGCATGTTGTTCACAGCTCAGGGCAGCGAGCTCCACGACTTAGGAGTTATTTCAGTTTTTCAGCAGGATTAGTGTAGTTGCATAGCAACAGCAGGAGACGTGAACACTTCTTTCCAACATGCATATGTCTGCTACTCCAAGGTAACATAAAAAAGAGGAGTGCCTGGCAGACATACACAGGCTTCATGCTCCTCGTTCTCAGCAGAGTAGAAAGTGGTAAATCAGCTCAGGGGCTGGATGGAAATTTTAGCTGTTGAAACGAGCTGTTCTCCCCAGTAACTGTCTTTAAAGGATAAAAAGCAGATTTTATTGTTATTTTTGCAGTTATACTTGACATCTGCTTTTCTGCTTGTGTGTATACAGTAATATTCTCTTCAGGACTTTTAGTGGCCAATGCAGGGTTTTTACATTTAAAGCAGGGGTGTCAAACTGCGGTCCTCGAGGGCCACTATCCTGCGTGTTTTAGATGTTCCCTCTTCCAACACACCTGATTTAAAGCATCAGTGAATTCATCCATTACATAGAACAGAAAGAAAGCTGCAATTTAGAAAAGTGATAGTAATAAAACTCCAGCTTCTCCAATGAGCTGCTTTTTAAAAAATTATATTTCATAGCAAACTGAAAGTCTTTGGGTTTTGGACTACACGTCAGACCAAATGCACAGGGAGAACATGCAAACTCTCCACAGAAAGATCCCAGGCGTCCTAACTGGGGGTCTTCTAGCTGTGAGGTGATGGTGCTAACAAGCGAGCCACCGTGCAGCACTCCATAAATCATAAAAAAATATTTATTTAACAAAAATGTACATTTACAACATTTTCAAGTGCCCACAGGTGTTGCCAACATTGGGAAACAGTGATTCTGCATACTGTAGATATTTAACTAACATTATCTTGTCTCCTGTCTGCTCTGTGTAACAACAGCCTGCAGTTTAACTCAATTCGGTCAAAAAGTTACTGAACTTTTGCCAAGTAGCTGTTGCTCACAGCTGAATCAATAATGGCTTTGTGGTTCCACCGAGAAGTGCAGAACATTTTGTCTGGGAGGACTGACGTGTAGAGATTTTGATAAAATATCATGATGTTTAGCTTAGATTTGGTTAAGTATTCCAACGGAACGGCAGGCTACAGATGAAGTAGTTCAAAAAGTTTAAAAGTCTGACGAGTCTTTCTGTTTTTATAGTTTCTGGCTCTGATAAATTGTGTAATTTTGACAATATTTCAAAGATAACTTGCCTTTCAGACAACAATCAGTCATCTCTCAACCTTTCAGATTTAACACGTCCACATTTTAAGAATCACAGAACTGAATGAGCAAACTGTTGGTTGGAAAAACATCTAATTGATTAGTTGCTACTTTGTACTAAGTTAGTTTTCTCACACTGTGTCTCTGTTTCAGGCCTGATGAGTTTAAGTTCGGCTGCACCAACCTGCGAGTTCCTCCTGAGGTCCTCTACCAGCTCCGCAACGACATCACCGTGTCGCCCAACGGCATCGCCTTCGTCAAGGTACGACACCCACTCACCCTCCGCTCTGATGAGATTATACCAGCACTCAGCGTCATCTTTTAAAAAAAAACACTCTGTTGCGTTATGGATCATCTCTCTGAGTCGTCCAGCAGCGCAGCTTCATTAAGGTTCATTAGCTGCTGCGAAGGCCGAGCTCCTCTAATGCACTTCATGATCTCCATCCCTCCGTTCATTCACTGATTGCTTCACTCTGCCTGGCTGTCGTCCCGCAGACTCGTTACATAACAAACACACACACGGCTGCAGCACAGTCATGTGTAATGAGGTTATTAAAAGACTGAAACTCAGCCGACAGTGTGTCAAAATGTCGGTGATGCAATAACACAATAAAACCTGAGTTATTTTACCAACTTACTGCAGTATGTATAATATATGAACGCCTTAACATAGACGATTTTTATATGATGTTTACGCTAAGAGAAGCTTTTACTCAGCACCACCTTTTACTCCTTTGATTTTATTATTGAGCACTTTGTGCATCAAGAGCAAGACACACTATATTTTAGGATTAAAATCCAAGACTGTTTTTTAAGAACAAGCTAAATAGCAGAAATATTCTATACATCTTTGGGGCAGTAGTGGACTAGTGGTTTGGAGAAGCAAACTTGTAACCGGTGGGTCCTCGGTTTGAGCCCCCGAACTGGCAAGAGATTGAGGTGGGAAAGTTAGAGTGACCGCTTGTCCCAGTCACCACCACTGTGGGCCCTTGAGCAAGACCCTTAACCCCTGACTGCTCCCCGGGCGCTGCACCGTGGCAGCCCACTGCTCCTAGTATGTATAGTTAAGGTTAACTTTAAATAGGATGGGACAATGCAGAGAAGGAATTTCCCCAAGGGGATCAATAAAGGTTAGATTATTTTACAAAATGATGGGAAATTATGACGAGACACCATCAAAATAACAACTGTTCTATAATCTACTGCAACAAACTTAATATGTGTTTGTTACATTTTTGTAAATGTCATAAAGGATAGAACAATTACCACAAAAGCTGTGACTGTGTAATGTTAAATAAATATAGTAATAATAAAAAACAATAATTCAAATAAGAATATTATAAGACTCTTCTGTAAACAACCTCTGACCTTGAAAAAGGGAATGTCATCATGACTCAGGAGCAGCATTTATGTATTGCACATTCTGCAATCAAGTTAAATTAAGTAATAATAATAATAAATAAACCCTGGGTCAGATGCACTGCATACCGTTAATGACTAATCTGATAAAAGTTTTGCAACCATGGTCCTTCGGGAGTAGGAATATGTGCTGGGTTGCCCATACAACAACTTTTCAAGCCCTGCAAGATTGTTTAGCTAAAAGACGGTTTACTACATTGCAATTCCAAACTAATATAACTATGTTGTCTCACTAAAAGACCAGAATAAATCTAATCATACAAACAGTGAAGACTGTATATGTTATCAAGAGTGGCCCCTTTTCTGTCCTTGGCCACTGCAGATTGTCTTAAAATGGCATTTAATGACATGATAAATCAGACAACCGATTAATTGGTCTATTGCTAATCCTTATTTTGAGATGTTATGACACTCCTGAATGGGCTTTATGACCTATAAGTTTCTCTAATTATTCTTCAAAGCAGACACTCTGTTGGCATTTACTGCCCAAGTAAAACGGCCCTTTTAGTTGAGAAGAAAGCTCCTGACATGAAGTTTGACTTTTAACACGGACTATCACTGCCACTAAATTAGCACAATGTTCCCAGATGAGAGTATTCATCCTCTTTGGAGTACAGAAAAGTACAGACTTGACCCTTGATGAAACTCGCAGCTACAGTAGGCTTTTTATATCAGAAGAGGCCACTTACCAAGCTTGACCTACTTTGATCTCAGATGAATGATGTGATACACATCAAGGCCTGCTTCCATTCACACGGCAAGGTGTTTGTGCAGCTTCTAAATTGATGATAGTAAAAAATCTTTACAAGCCATTATCACTCATGATGAAATGTGTAATTCCAGATCTCCTTCTCTGTCTGGCGGATTTAGGAAATTTGCCCTAAGTATCAGTCAAAGAGTGGTTTGTGTTATCTTTAGTGGTTTAATGTCAGCAGTAATTGTCATGGTGAAATCCAGCCGAGTTGGTTTATGTCAATATTCGACTAGTGATGTCTAATATCTCATTATTTGAAAAGGGAGTTTCTAAAACTACAGACTTCTATATTACCCTAGCACTCATCAGAATCTATTAAGTTGAAGCTGAGAAAGTTGCTCTGACATAACTAACTCACAAGTCATGCTCACCAGTCTGTTTTAGTTATATTACTCACCCGTTACTGCAAATTAGGAGTAATTAGACACGCACTAATACATCCTTTGTCCAAGCTTTCAGCAAAGCCTGTGAAATCTCAGACTCTTATTAGATATCCTTGCTAACTAGGCTAACTGGCACTGGAGAAAAAAAAGCCTATGACCTTGGTGGACGGAAACAGCACAGCCTCGAGTCTCTAAATAAAAATACCGTGTATCATAAACAAGTGAACTGCTGGCTAAAGCCCTAACCTTCCCTGATCCCTGGCGATCGCAGCAGCAAGATGAAGCACAAGGAGTCAGATTTGAGCCCCGTGAAACACCAACAGATGCCGCCGGGCTCCAGATGCCATACTGCGCCTCTTATCATAACAAAAGTCACATGACCTGACTTTCACTATCTGGGCAGGAGGGGATGGGAGGGGAAGAGAGGACTTATCGGAGCCTGTAGGGGGTCCAAGCCATGTACAGCATTAATAACAACACAGACGCGGTCCTACAGACATACCAGGACAACACAGGGCCATCTGGAGCAGAGGAGGATCCCCAGCTTCATTAAAAGATCAACAGGGCAACACTGTCAGCGATCTGCGGAGCCGCGCAAGAGATAAGCTCCTGTAAATGGAGGGATGAATGTCCTCGATCAACTTAACTGCAGCTTTATCACACAATCAAAGCGGAGCATTACTGGGAATCTAATAGGTAGCCCAGATATTTACCTCAATAACGCACCACGATCAGGCGATACCGTGAAACATTCTATGGGGTTGCTCATCCATTATCAACTCTAAATTAACCACCAACCAAAATACAATCGATCTCAAAGCTGAGACAAGGGATTATTTTCTCAGTTAATCATCAGAAGTGTTAAAAAAGAATATCCATTAACTGTAAATTGATCTATTTTTGTCAAACAACTATAATAACAAACATTTCTCAAAGCACAGAGCTTTACAGTAAAAACTATTCAGTTATTAGTGTCGTCAACTGACTAACTGGTTTACTGTTTCAGCACTAGTTGATGCATTTTTTGCCCCCCAAATTTAAACTGTAACACAATAACTAGTGTAATGTTTGTGTAAACCCAGTTAGCAGAGTTAGGCTCAGAGTAATTCTCATCCACAGAATACCTAAATGACCTAAATGTGTCAGTGGAGACTATTTGGAAAAGCAAAGGCTCTTCAGATATTCCAACAGCTAATGATTTAGCTTCACAGCCATGTCTGAAAATATGTTGTCACTTTAGACATTCCATCAATGACTGTCAGCATTTGAAATTTAAGATCTGGACAGTTATATGTACACCGATCAGCCACAACATTATGACCACTGATAGGTGAAGTGAATCACATTGATCGTATTGGTACTATGTGGTGTTCTGCTGGAAAACCTTGGAGTTTGCCATCTGTGTTGATGAGACTTAGACACCCAAATAAACATTGTCCCAGAACAAGCACACTCCCTCATGCAAATGGAAACCCCAAATGTCACTGGCCTACCCCTGCAGGAAAATGAACCCCACCACATGGCAAAAACATCAAACAATCAGGAACATCTTGAAGAACATGACAATGGCCCAAGATGTTGATTTGACCTCCAAACAACAGGATGCAGTGGAACAAGTTTGATTGACAGAAGCCCCACTGCACAAGCCAGAGTACCCAAAGGATCCACTGCCAACGTCCTGGTGCCAGACCCCATAGGACACCCTGAGAGGTCCTCTTGTCCATGCCCAATGGTTCAGAGCATTTTTGACCACATAAGAGGGACCAACACAATATTAGGCAGGTGGTCATAATGTTTTACGTGTATCTTTCCTTTATGAATTTATAATATTAACATTTCTTTTACCTGAGTTGATTTATTATAGGCTCTTTCTGGGGGGGGATTTCATGGCTTGTGCAGTTATAGAACCACAAGTGGGATGTTTGTCATCTTATACTGTGAATTAGATCACCATCAAAAACAGAAGATGTGAATTTTAAGTACAACGCCTGTCATAACATGACAAGGCAGATTACTGTATCCTCATAATGTGGGCGTTCATTTTAAATCAGCTCTCCTATTTCTTATATGAATTTAATGGTGGTCTTAAAACACTCCAATAGACCAAAAACCACATCAGAGGGCTCTCTATAGACTCTCTTTGATAAAGTACATATCAATGCAACTTTGGATTCTTAAAAACCAACAACGTTACATCATAACACCAGACAACAAACTGTTTCCATCACTATCTTGAGCAGGAACACTTTGATCAGAGGTGTTAGCCACTAACGCATTCAGACCACTTGACAGCAGTTTCCCAAACACACAAATAACACTTCAACGTGAGAGCTGTCACGACAATATCAGCTTTTTCCCAGTGCTGTAACTAATAACGTACACGTATAAGTAAGAGTTTGTGTAATTAAACGGTTCAGCGGCTTCGTTAATAAGGCACAGTCAGAAGGAAAACGAGTGTACCGTCGTCTGAGCTCCCACTAAGCTAACTTAGCTGTAAAGCTTTAAAGCCAACAGCTCGGCTAACGTTAGCAGCTGCCTCATCTGATACAGATGTTGTAGATGCAGGAGTCAAGGATGCTAGTAACGGTAGAGCCGATAACAACGCCACAAAACACAACAAAAGCACAAATACAGTGGGAATTTTATGAAACGCTTACCTTAACGTGTTATTTGGGCCTACAAGTCAGAATTATGAGGCTTCTTCCCCCTCTTCGGTGGGAGTAACTGCTGCCCTCCGACAGCTAGCTATAGCCGTTTGAGAAATGTAGCAGACTGATAACCGATGTTGTGATGGACCAATCCAGCGGAGCTCGCAGGTCCCGTGTTTCATATGGAGGAAGTGTTGAGAGCAGGCATTTAACGTACCGCTGTGTAAGACGAAATGCTCCGAAAAACAGTTTCACACCCGAGGAGGAGTTGCTGCTTTCTGTTCCCCTTTTTCGTTTAACTCACGACTTCAACATAAAACACTTTGTGGTTCTTGGGGCTACAAATATTAACCGAGTGGCTCCTCCTTGTGGTGAGAGAGAGAGTTGCAACCTGGAATTAATAAAACTAGACCCTATAAAAACACCTTTTAAATATACACCGATCAGCCACAACATTATGACCACTGAAGTGAATAACATTGATCATATTGGTACTATGTGGTGTTCTGCTTGAAAACCTTGGATTTTGGCATCCGTGTTGATGAGACTTGGACACCCAAATAAACATTGTCCCAGAACAAGCACACTCCCTCATGCAAATGGCAATCCCAAATGTTACTGGCCTACCCCCGCAGGAAAATGCACTCCACCACATGGCAAAAACATCAATCAGGAACAACTTGAGGAACATGACAACCACCCAAGATGTTGATTTGACCTCCAAACTTCCTAGACCCCATTCTGATTAAGCACCAATAGGATGCAGTGGAACGAGTTGACAGAGGCCCCACTGCACAAGCCAGAGTACCCAAAGGATCCACTGCCAACGTCCTGGTATCAGACCCCATAGGACACCCTGAGAGGTCCTCTTGTCCATGCCCAATGGTTCAGAGCATTTTTGACCACATAAGGGGGACCAACACAATATTAGGCAGGTGATCATAATGTTATGCCTGATTGGTATATATAGTAGACATGTTGAAATGTTAAAGGTGTGCAAATCATGTATGCATTCACTGTACATACTGTATATCACATACCTGTTTATATGTAACCCCAGAAATGCTGGTCTATGTTTCATTGCACTGTAATCAACCGACAGTGAAAACAAACAAATGGAGAAAACATGGAACAGTGGTGAACCTTCCCAGGAGTGGCCGGCCTAACAACATTTCTCCAAGAGCGTGTCAACATCTAATCCAGGAGTTCACAAAAGACCCCAGACAAACATCAAAAGGTCTGCAGGCCTCACTGGCCTCAATTAAGGTCTGTCTACATGATTCCACAATAAGGAAGACACTGGGCGAATGTGCATCCATCACAAGGTGCAAACCACCCCTGACCAAAAAAGAGCATAAAAGCTCGTCCTGCATTTGCAACAAAAAAATAAATCTCGATGAGCCCCTTTTGGGGTAGCATCCTGAGGAGTCAAAGGTGGAACTTTGTAGAAGACACGAGTCCCGTTACATCTGGCGTAGAGCTAATACTGCATTCCACAAGAACATCATAACAGTGAAACGTGGTGGTGGTAGTGTGATAGTTTGGGGCTGCTTTGCTTCCACAGGACCTATCCGCCCATCAGTTAATGACCCAAAACACTAATGAGTTATGCAGCATGACAGTGACCCAAAGCACACAAGCAAGTCCACCTCTGAGTGGCTCAAAAAGATTAGTTTGATCTAGAACATTTACGTGACAAATATGCAAAAATAGATTTCTGTAGGAGGAAAAATACTTTTTCACATAACAGTACTTCATGCATTTAAGGTGTAAATAACTCTGGATTTATTGCTTATTCACTGTATTTGCACTAAAACTCTGGTTCACTTACATTTTGGACTTTTGCACCAAAACTCTGACACCCTTGTTTAAATGCACGCATGTCTGTTTTGTGTTCTGATTTAGGGAAGGACTTCATATTATTGGGACACTTAATTTACCAAAGCCATCTTTAATACACTTATTGTGACAAGTCAGAATGTATGTAATGATTTATTGTTTATGCACGCAAGAAGTCTATGATGCAAAATCTGTTCGGGTCAGGTAAAATACCGACAACAGAGGTGCTGAAATGTGGCCACATGTGAACCCAATCCAAGCATGTCAAAATTTAGTCAATTAATGAACAGTACACATCAAATTGAATTATGTTTATTTTCATAAAAAAGTGGAATCAAAGTAATGAACTGCAGATCAAAAAAGATTGCAAACAACACCTACATAGTCCAATTCAAAGAGGAAAAAATTAAAAAAAAAAAAAACAAGACTATACAATGCAACAAACTTAATCACACTGGAGCAGTTATCGCCTCTTCTGGAAGATGTTGCCTCTTCCCATTCCACCACGGCCTCGTCCTCTTGCAGCCACTGCAGAGAAAGATAAGACAAAGACATTTTAGGCATAACAGACTCTAAGGTGGGGCAGCTTACTAGTCAGGAGAAATTGTCACTTAGAAATCCCTATTGGTTTACATAGGTTTTAAATATAGTTAGTATGGTATTGCCACAAGATGGCCTAAAAAGAGAAAATTAAAAAGGAAGGCAGCTCAATAATATGTACAATACAATTCAGTCAAATATCTCTATGAAATAGAGGTGGACCAATTATCAGCCTGGAAGACTATCTGATCCAATATTCTGCATTTTTTGAGATCATCGGTATTGTTTTTTTAAACCAACTGATTCCTGATAAAAAAAAAAAAAATTAAATGCACTGCTTTGGCACCACAGGCACACTTCACATGTGCTAACCAACCAATGTACCAATACATAAAGATAAATATTGAAATAATTTCTTTTAAATTCCCATATGTAAAACATGAAAGTATTTATTTTTAATTTTGACACTAACATTTTTGTTTTTACTGCACCAGTTCAAAAATATATCTTATTGGTCTATTTGATTACTAGTATTAAGTATCAGTCCTGAAAAATCTACATCAAGCAACCTCTACTATGAAAGGGTACCTGTGTGAATCTAACACGTTTTAGTTGGAACATTGTAGTAGAGATTCAGACAATTCTGCACCTTTAATACTCAGGGAACAAAATATTGGGTACAGCTTAAAATAGAAGGTGATACACAAATTGGAAACAAAAAAAATGAGAAGGAATTGAATCAGTGTCCCTCTGACAGGATTACATTTAATACACCGGAAATAAAGCTGCACTTGTGGACTGGATTGCAGCTTGTATTTATTTCATGGTAAGTTATTTTTCTGCTGCAGACAGACACACAAAAAGAAAGCCGATCCACAGACAAAGCGTAGGTTGCTTGCCCATCTTATTTAACATACTGATTCTATCATATGTATCCATCCACATGAATTACAAGACAAATGCATTAGACATGCATCACCCTGGAAACTTCTCACTGGTAAACTTAAGAGAACTGTAATGTGTTGTGAATGTTGCTCAGCTCTCCCATTAAATGTGGATTAATCGCTTAATTTCTGTGAAGGAGTCCTGAGGTTAACAAACCCCAGTGTTCTCTGGTTAAACATTGATCCAAAAGATCCCCACTCACCTTGTGCTTTAAGAATAGCTGCCTTTCCTCTTCCTGCTCCTGATCCCTGGTTCTTGTTCTTCATACTCTTTAACATAGGAGCATTCTTTAACATGTCAGGTAAGATCAGAAAGCGGATCTTGCTGCCACGGATGTAGACTTGCTCCAGCTGTGCCACGCGGCCATCACGATAGGTCACTGTGATATTGGACATCTGTAGGGACAGAAAATTAATTATTTTACCTACACAGCAATTTAAAATCACATGCCTATAATGTCATCTTTCCTGTGTTGGATGGAGGTGGCACTACACTAAAAGCAAAACAGAACTGCAAGCTGCACACACACACACAAAAGAGAATTTGTTTAATCAATTGTTGACAGTTCTGACCTCTCAGTGCCCAGTGAACAAATGTCTGTGACCTCTTTTATTTAAACTATTTGACCTAGGAGTTTGACAACTTGGAATGCAGGCTAATACAATCAATTAGCTGGCCGTGACAAGATCCAGGACTCCATTACTTTCGAACCAGTAGTGACAACTCCTGTGTGAAATAAACTCACCACCACCAAATGGGGGAGCTTGGATCCACCATTATCACTACTTGTATAGTCAATCCTGTGACAAAACCTCACATATGTAACTAATCTAGCCTCAAGACCTGAACCTGGAAATGAGGAGATTAGGAAAAGCCTGATGTAAGTTTAAAATGTAGGCTTCTAAACATTTAGAACACTTCATTGTGAAAGCATTAATGCACCTACAGCACTATGCAGAAAATATAGTGATGTGTAAAACGAGTGAAAGCTACGTAGATCGAAAAACGCTTTCCATACAGGAAAGTTACATGACCAGAGGATAATCCATAATTCCATGTAATTGTCAGATTCAATGAGAACTTTCTCTCTGTACAGACAATCTATTAAACATCTGATCTGTCAAACACTCGCACAGAAAAAGACAAATGTAATTCAGAGGAAATGAGGTCACAAGGAGGCGCTCAGTCTATGCTTATTATTCATCCTTTATTATGAACCAACCTGGCAGTTCATGTTGTCCTCAGCCTCGATCAGCTTGCCCCTGTACACCTCTCCAGTGTTGGTCTCACAGGTCACAATGTGTCCCTCTGCCTCATGCAGGACCTTGATTGGTACGCCGATGGACATTTTTCACGTGTCTTCCTGGAACACAACAACAGGTTTAAGAAGAAATGTCACAATAAATCATGCAAAACTAGGCTGATGACTGGTGCCAATCTATCATCTGCTATCTACTACCATTACATATTCAAAATATTTAGAGCAATACAATTTGGTTGATGTTCTTCCCACCATGTCTGGGTAATTTTACTGTGTGATATATTACTTGTATTTTATGGTAATGAAACTTATTTATGACATTAATGAAAATCTAAGTTCGTATACAGGGCATATTTAAAGTCCCTTAATTGTGTTAGCCACCTCCTGACTGCTATAGTTCTTGTACTTCCTGTGTACATGAGCTTACAACGGTGCTAAAACTTATGCTAAAAATGCAGCTAATTTATATAAAGTAATGATTAACCTTTTGCATGATATGGTGCGAAAGAAGCTACCGTCCATGTTGTATGTAATCATAGTAAAAATAGACAACCTTAACCGCTAGCGAAATTAGCTACATTAGCTAACTAAGCTAACAGACAATAATATATCATTACTGAACAAAAGCTAGGGCCTTTACGCAGTATGCTACCATAGCTAATGATATACGCTGCAAACCAAAAACTAACGCGTTTTAAAACGTATTTTACCGTCAACATTTGAGTCTCTTTTGAATTAGAAACTTTGACTTCGGCTAATAGACGGAGCCATGTTGGTAACTGAATGAATGAGCCGTAATATCTACACAAGTAAACATCAATTTTGGTGATAAAACAATAATGCTATTGTGTCCAATCGACTGAGAGTTTTTATTTACCTTGAATTTGTCTTGAAAGCTGTTTTCTTTGTTGGTTTTTGTTCTGCAACGACTCCACAACGTGCGCTTGACGATTTGGCGTAGCTTTTTGAGCCTTTTTCCGCCTACCCACAATGCCGCGCTGGTTCAACGGAGTGCTTCCGGTAAAGTACCGCAGTGCATTGTGGGGCTTGTAGTTTTGCTTTACCATATGTCAATAATTGAAAAAATCATACTTTTCATTGTACTGGTTCACAAAATTATTGATTTTTTAAGCTATAAATCTGGAATATATATATATATTAAAAATCTGTTAAGTATTATCCACCATAAATCTAACCTGCTGAAGTCTGCTAAGTGTTTTGCCATCAACTGGAGTTCTGTTTTATCACCGCTGCCTCTGGAAATTTTCAATATGGGTGGCCAAACGGGGTCACTGATAATCTTGGATTGACATACAAAAACCTGAAGTCATAACAGAATTTCAGTGCTTCTGTTATGCTGTTGCAGAAACCTATATACACTCAGTGAGAAATATGTCAATATGAGAGTTGAGAAATTACATTTGAATTATAGTTAATGTTACTAAACATCTGGTATGCATACAGTAATACAGGTACAGCAAGCATTTTGATTATTAGGGCAACCACTGCTCAAAATAGTTCAGGAAAGGAAATGTATTTGAGAGGAAAAGGTTCAACCATAGTTATGACATACATAGTGTATTTATCATATTTGTGAGAATTTTATAGTAAAATAATATCCAGCCGTGGTACAGCTCTTTGTTTTGGATGGTTGGTAACTGGCCTGTGTATATCACTTTGATTCATATGTCACTTAGATGTTGAACCAGCAACGGACATGTTGCCTGGCAGTTATCAAATCACTGATCAAACTAGCAACATCAGGTGTTCTGTAGCCATCCAGCACTTTGAGGAATTATTTTTTAAATAAATCTTTACATAAGGGATGGTGCCTACGCTTGCCTTCAATCAATTCCATTGTTTACCTCAGGTTGTTAGTTAGGGTCCACTGGTTACAGCTTTCAGAGTGTGTGTTGATTTAGAGCAGTGTGGAGTCTGTCTGTGGTGTTGTTGTGTTCACAGTAAACTGTTAACATGTTCACTCATTTTTGCAACAGAAAATGAAGTTGTTTAGGCTTTTAGCTCTCCAGTGGGTAAAAACAATCCAGCTGATGATCATAAACCTTATATATTTAACAGGCCCATTTTTAATACAGGCAAACTAGAAAGAACATTCATTTTGAATAACACACTGTGATAGATGTCATTTCATAGCATGTCAAAAAAAAAAAAAATCTAAGCATCAGCTCATATTAAACAGACATCGTAGTTGCATTCATTGAAACTGGACATTGGAGTTACAGTGAAAGCACCTGACCACTGCTGTTTACTGTACCTGAGACTTGGTATTTTTTTATTTTTGTCTATTCACTTTTAGATGCCAAAAAGCCTACAGATGGGAAACGAATTAAAGCAAAAAATAAGTAAGTTACTTTGCCACCATGTGCTGCCAGAACAGCTTCAGTGCACCTTGGCATTGGTCTGATGCCAATTATGGATTTGAAGATAGTGATGGAGAGTGATCTCTCTCTATCATTCTGGTCCAGAATCTCAAAAAGTGTTTGAAGGCCATAATATATGAATCATCAAACTTCAGGCTCTATGAATGGACATGAGGTCACTGTCATACTGGAAGAGATCACTGACTTCAGGATGGAAAAGTTTCACCTCAGAACCACTTTGCATTGATCTGAGTGACCCGTCCCTCTAAGAGGGCAAGTGGAGCCAAACCATGCCAGCAAAATGCCTCCCACAGCCGAGCAGAACCACCAGATCTCACTGTGAAGGTCAAGGGTTCAGGTTTTTCCCTTAAATTGTCAAATAGAATCTCACAACAAACATTGCCTTTCCCTCTAGGAAACTTTAATTCAAAGCCTCTGTTATTTTTTCTTTCCTAAAGGGGAACAACAAAAATTTGCATGCTATGTTATTCTTCCTCGTGGTAGTTTATGACTACTGTATATGGTATGCTATAAAGACGCTGGATTGCCTTCCTTCAGGACATCATGCAAACTTTTTTTTTCTGGAAACAAATCAGATTTAAATCACCCATAACCACATAATTTTCATATCAAAACACACACACACTTGAACACACACAAGCAAAGCATTAAAGCAAAAATAGTTTAATCTATTTTAATACCCCTGTACATGACCAGAAAGTGTGATAAATAACCACTATGCATAGTTTTTGATTAAATATACAGTACGATTTTTCGACACATGCCCATGTATGTTTATTCCTGGAGACATGTTTCTGGGAGTGCTGCAAGGCACATAAAAGTTCCTTAATGCAGGCCTTTCCCACAGTGGAAGGGCTTTTTAATGAGGAAAGAGAAAGCATAATGGGATAATAAAAGACACCATCAAATGAACCTTCATTTGATTTCCATTGCATTAGGCCCATTGACTGGCGTCAGCAGCCGGGCTACTCTGTAAACACCTCTTGCTGAGTAGTCTATGGTCATGTGTGTGCACTTTACGCATGTGTGTGTGTGTGTGTGTGTGTGTGTGTGCCTTTCATGCTGTTTATGTGTGCAAGCCTGACTCTGAAAGTAGCTGCATTACAGGCATATGGAGTGATATTTGAATAGATAAAACAAGCTCTTTGTTTTGAATGGTTGGTAACTGGCCTGTGTTTATCACTACCTTTAATTCATACGTCACTTAGACGATGAACTGGCAGTGAACATGTTGCCTGGCAGTTATCAAATCACTGATCAAGCCGGCAGCATCAGATGTTTTGTAGCTATCCAACATTCTGAGAAATTATCTTTTAAATAAATCTTTACGTAAGAGATGGTGCACGCCTCATGCTTGCCTTCAATCAATGCCATTGTTTTCCTCCAGTGGGTAAAAATAATATGGCAAACATTATAAAAACGCAATTTAAAATACAGTACATCATATATTTATATTTACAAGCACATTTTTAGTACAGGCAATCTAAAAAAGGAACATTCATCTTGGATAAAAAACACACACTGGCATAGATGTAATTTCACAGCATGTCAAGGAAATCTAAGCTGGTATTAAACATCCACCTGGGTTTTAATAATTGTGTTGTGTGTTTGTGCATCCGATCCAACAAACCAGTTTATGTGACTTCAGATAAACAGATAAGCTGCTGGCGTTGATCTGCTGAGACATCATTAATCCTTTTTTCATGGTTGTACAATGGCATGTGTATTGTGGCAACAGAAAAATATCTTAAATATCGATATGACATCTTTGTCATGAGATTTCTGTAAGTTTTGCGCAGTGGGCACAGTCAGTCTGCATTAGGGAGAGAGCCTGAACATTTACAAAAGCAATGCAGCTTCCCCTGTCGTTCGCCTCCAAAACATCTGTTGTTCCCCCGAGATCTGATGCTGACTCTACTGCATCCCGTGCAGAAAATGCCATGTTGCCTGTTGCGTGTCCATTGGGCATATAGCTGCTTTGTGTGGTATCTATATTTGATGTCCAGTGGGAAGAGGATTCATGAGTATCCTTTGGTCTAGTTTGGTCAGTACTGTGGTCCAGGACATAAGTGTTTACCAAAGTGCTGCTTGATGACCGGTCTTTACTCATAGAGGTCCGCATGGTACTGTTGGTCCCTCTTCCACCATCCCTCTTGCCCAGGATGTGCTGGTACAGAATCCTCCAAAACGTCAGTCTGAACTCCCGAATGCGGTAGGCATAGATGAATGGATTCACAACAGAGTTAGCATGGGAGAGGATGATGGCAATGTTCATCACCCAGATGTCCGGACGCTTGCATTCCTGACAGAGGTGGTTGAAACAGTTGATGATATGCAGTGGAAGCCAGCATACAGCGAAAAAACCCACGATGATGGCCAGTGATTTTGCAGCATGGACCTCCTTCTGCAGAATTGAACGAGACGAGTTTGAGCATGTGATTTTCTCTCCAGGGGCAGGTGTGTGTGCAACTTTTAGGCTCATTAGTCGGAGCTGCCGCCGCGCCGCCATGAAGATGTTGGCATAGATGACCAGCATGATCAACAGTGGCACCAGCACACAGCCGAAGAAGTTGAAATAGACCATGTAGTCCAGGGGAACCACTCCCTCAAACAAGCACTTGGTCATTCCCTCGTGGCAGCTGTTTGTGCTGGTGGTGATGGTGGAGTTCCAACCTGAGTAGAGGAAAAATTAGTCTTTTAACAATGTCATGCAAATACATAGCAGATAAAAAATTCTATATGATAAAACATTATTTTATGATGTGGGGTTCAGTTTGACTCAGTTTTCCTCAAGAATCATCTCAGCTGTAGGAACCACTAAGCTGAATTGAAACTATCAAGGAGTATTTATTGTAACTGTCAATGCAGGAGAAGTTGCGAGCACTTTTCTCCAGAATTACAACTTGCTTGTCTTGTAAGAGTTGAGGCATAAAGGAGGGTACACTTACACCGATCAGGCATAACATTATGACCACCTGCCTAATATGGTGTCGGTCCCCCTTATGTGGTCAAAAATGCTCTGAACCATTGGGCATGGACAAGAGGACCTCTCAGGGTGTCCTATGGGGCCTGCACCAAGACGTTGGCAGTGGATCCTTTGGGTACTCTGGCTTGTGCAGTGGGGCCTCTGTCAATCAAACTTGTTCCATTGCATCCTGTTGATGCTTGATCAGAATGGGGTCTAGGAAGTTTGGAGGTCAAATCAACATCTTGGGCCATTGTC